>JAJTUV010000333.1:2157500-2308064 GCA_021653895.1 Mastomys natalensis
CTCAGAGTCAACTAACTTGGGCCCATGGAAGCTCACAAAGACTAAACCACCAACCAAAGAGCATACAGGAGCTGGATCTTAGCCTCTTACACATTTGTAGTAGGTGTGCAGCTTGGTCTTCAAGTGAGTCCCCCAACAATTGGAGCAAGTACTTTCTCTGAGTGTTGCCTGCCTTTGGATCCCCTTCCCCTTGTTAGCATTTCGTCTAGGCTCCACCCCACCATTGAGTGAGGTATGCCTGACTCAATATAAAAGGGTCTGTTTGTCCCCTCCTCTCTCTTTCTTACTCTCTTCCCCTCTTCCCTCTCTGTCCCTTCTCTCCCGCTCCCTCCTTCCCCCTCCCTCCCTCTCTCTCCACACATTCATGGCTGGCCTCCTCTCTCTCTCTCTCTCTCTCCCCCCTTCCCCCCCCCCGTTTCAATGTCTCTACTCCCTCAACTCCCCTCCCTATGCCCTAAATAAACTCTATTCCATACTATATCCATCATATGGCTGGTACCTCAGGGGGAAGGGATACCCTTAGCATGGGCCCGCAGAGGCACCTGTTAATATTCTGTCTAAACTCCACCTCCACAGTTACCTGGCAACGGCCAGGTATGCTCCTCCCCACAGTTACATGGCAACAGCCAGGTAGCCCTGCCCACTATAAAAGGGGGTTGCCTGCCCCCTCCTCTCTCTCTTGCTCCTGTGATTCCCAGGCCCCTGCAGGCTCCCCTCCCCTCTTCCCTTCCCCCTCTCTCCATGTGCTCATGGCCGGCCTCTACTCCTCTACCTCTCTGCTCTCTCTCTTTCTCTCTCTCTCTCTCTCTCTCCCTCTCTCTCTTCCCTCTGCCCTAAATAAATCTTCCCTCGTGGAACCGTCTGGCCTCACACTATCTGTTCCAAGCTGCTGCCCGAAAAAACTAACAGCACCCTCTTCCACTTCACCATTCTGCTACAAAACATATTCCTCGTTCTTTCTTTTTATAAAACACAACACTCCTAGCTCTGCTACATTGTGTGGCTTCAGTGAAAGAGAATGTGCTTAGTCCTGTTGTGACCTGACATACCAGGGTGGGTGGGTACCCATTGGGGGCCTCCCCATCTCTGAGGAGAAGGGGAATGGGGAATGAGGGGAGGGTCTGTAAAAGTAAAAAAAGAAAGAAAAAATTTAAAAGTATTTCATAAACTAGAAAACATTTCTTCCTTAGAAATAATACTGGAAATAGTTGCCTTATGAAAGTCCGTTATTGTGAAATTCAGATTAACAAAAAAAGATAAATTGGGATTGATTCTCCTCTGGGAGTAAAAATAGAAAATATTCACCTGTGGCTCAGATAAATGGGATTTAAATAACCTTTTATTTTTTTTCCAATCCTCTTTCTGAAACATACCTATTGTAGAAACAAAGGTATGTTTGTGTGTGTGCGTGTCCATGAGTGTGTGTGCGCCCGCGTGCGTGCGTGCGTGCGTGCGTGCGTGCGTGTGTGTGTGTGTGTGTGTGTGTGTGTGTGTAATAGATCACTTCTTAGATCTCTCCACGGGCCTCCAGATCTCAGATCCTATTCAGTTCACTGGTAGCTCCCAGCCCCTACTCCTTGAGGTCATGAATCAGGCAGGAAGAGAGAGAGAGGGAGGTGGAAAAGTGAGCAACAAAGAAAGGGAGTAGGGAGATAACAAGGGAGTAAACAGGAAAAGGGAGAGAGAAAAAGAGAGAGGATGGAGAAAGTCAGCAGAGGAGGCCAACATAATTATGCATCGCCATTGCACCTAGAGAATCCTTATACTTCCTTTGAGTCTTTGAATTTCTCTTCCTCTACTGTCAAACAGTCCAAGGAAATGAGATTGGTATTAGCAAAGAAAGTGGAAGGCCCAGGTGAACTCTCCCCTTGAAGCTTTCTGCTTCCAACCTGTCAAGTTTTTAATCCTCAAACCAGAAAAACTGGTCCCTGGACCACCAACAGGAAGAGAGGCATCTAGGCCTCCTGGGTTAGTTCTTCCCTCCCTCCCTTGGCCTTCAGCTCTCCTACACTAAGTCTGAAAGCAGTCGTGCATAGGAAAGCATTAGCTAACAATATGTTATATGAAGGGCTATTCCTCATAATCTGCATCACATTGTCACACTTCTCTTATAATTCACCAAAGTTATTCTTTTTTAAAAAATCACCTCCTACTTTTATTGCATCCCAGCCATCTGCAGTATCTACCTGTTCATTTTCCATGTTGTATACCTCCCTAGCTCCCAATTGCCTACATGGTCCAGGCCAAAGTCTTTCCTGTAGACAGTTGGTTCTTTGACATCTGACCCTGGTTCCTGCTTTGTGTTCACCACCTACTATATTTTCTATAGTTCCCTCCACTTCTTAAGTTCTGACAACTTGCGAGCATATCTTCCCCACCTCCACATGCTTTTGGTTCATATCCCAAACTCTTCCTTAGCCTTTGTCCTTCATTATACCACCAGAGTCCTTGCTATATCCACTGATGCTCACTGTGCTATTATGTTCACATATCAATCGTTCATCTATCTGCCTTTCCTACTAGTCTGACATCCGAATTCTTAGCACCTAAGGTTTTGAAAGAATAACTGCTGTAATCTTAACTGGAAGGCAGAGAGTATGGATGACTTAGCAAAACTGGTACCAACCCTGCTTTAGAGATTTTATATTTTGCTGTTCCATTGGCTTAAAAACTTTTCTTGGCTATCTTCTTGATTTGCTTTCCAGCTTTGTTCAGGATCTTTCACACATGTTACCTTTATCAAGAGACACCCCATGCCTACTCTTTGTACACAGTTTCTCCCTCACTGATGCCTTCCTGCTCCTTTTTTCTTTGAAACTCTATTCACACCTAACACTATATTATGTATTATATGTGCTTATACTCTCCCTCTGCTAGAATGTAAGCTCCATGGGACAAAGACTATCGCTTTCATCACTGCTGAATCAGTGTGTAGAACAGGGCCCAGCACTGAGAAGGTGCTCCGTGAATATTCATTGGATGATGTTGAGTGTACAAACAGTACTGGATTCAATTACTACTTGTATATTCAAGTTCTATATGACCTTTAGCCAATTGTGCTTTCCCTCTGAGCTTCACTTTTCTCTTCTTTCACATGATGATAACTCTCCAGACTTTATAAATAAGAATGAACTATGAAGAAAATTAAATGAGATAACGTTTGTGAAAGTAGCCAGTGACTTCCGCTCTGGGCCCAGGCACGGAGCAGATCCCGGGTGGCAGCTCTGCACCGAACCTCACAAAACCCGGCAGAAGTGATGCACCCAGGAGCTCTAACCCAGGCAGTATCTCAGGTAAAAATGAAACACCTGTGAGGTCTGCTGGTAGAAGTTCTAATCCTGATGCTGGCCTCCGGACTTATACTACTCAGACCTTTGATGGGCCATTGACAAGGACATCAAACAGCTAGAGATTGACATCACTAATCTGAAGAAATCCCCCATTTTGCTGTCTGAAATGATCTCCAAAAATTGCAAAGGACTTTATTGGACTTGATTTACTCTTTTACAATAGAAAAGACTGTGTTGTGTACAGCTCTTGATTGTGTACAGCCCTTAAAGAACGTTGCCTTTACATAGACAAGACAGGGATAGTTAAAGAGAACATGAAAAAGGTCAGAGAAGGCCCTGAGAAAAGACAGAGAGAGAAAGAGAAAGATGAGAGCTGGTACAAGAATTGGTTTTCAACCTCTCCATGGTTGTCAACCCTACTTCCTCCCATCTTGGGACCATTAATTGAGTTATTTTGCTGATTTCTTTTGGCCCCTGGGCCTTAAATAGGCTGACTAACTTTGTAATACAACAGATAGATAATTTGGTAGCAAAACCTATTCAGATACATTATCATAAGTTAGCTATGGAGGACCACGAGACTCAAGATGAGGTTGTTGCTCTATCCATGGTGTTCCCAAAACCCATCTCCACCCAACCTAAAAGAGGTGACTTCCTCCCCTAGACCAAGCAGAGAGGGGCCACCCAGAAGGCCCTCTGACTGGTGATCTGAATTCTTGCTTAGGCTGCTAGGCTAAGCACTGCAAGGGAATATAGATAAAAGTTAAAAATATCTCTCTGGGTTCCCTGAGGGACAAGCATGACTGCATAGGGGTTGATGTCAAAAGTATTCCTTCTCCAGGAAAAAGACATCAGAATGGGTATGGCCCTCATGCCTCACTGGACAACGACAGGAGAACCGGAGCCATTACAAGGTCCCCTTCAATTATTGGAGGTCAGGCCTCTATTCCCACCTTCGCAAGAATAGAATTGCTAAGGCCTCTCTATACTTAGAGAAAGGAGGAGATGTCAGGAGCAGCCCTGCATATACACTAAAGGCCTAAAATCAGCAATAGGCCTGTCATACATACATGCTAACACAAAGTCTTGGGTCTCTGTGGAAAAACACTGAAACAAATGGCTATAAGCTATTGTAAATAGGCAGCTTTTGTGGAAATTTACCAGCCTGAGTAGTCATAGACCTTGTAAATAGGTAGCCTTGGCAGACAGTACCAACTTAGATAAGGACAAGTGAATCTTAGGCAGAGTATAGTGACCTGTCCCCTGAACCTTCACCCAGCTGATACCCTGTTCTGAAAGGTATCTGTACTCCCCCTGAACACCTATGCTCTGGTGTCATTCCCTTCTCCACATCCTGCCTTTTTGTGTTTATAACCCCTGTGTGAATAAGTAAATTATGATTTGATTTAAATAATTAAATAAATTTTTAAAAAAGAAAAGAAAGTAGCCTTGCACAGAAAAGGTGGGTAGTGCCTGTGAGGTGAAATCTGTGAAAGACCAATTCTAATCTAATCAATTACTTCTATAATCTCCACCATAGCCCCCTCACCAGTCTTGGCTCTCCTAGCACCCAATACGGTCAAACAATAACTGCTGTGCCCATGGCACCAGACTTACTTGCCACAGTTGTACAGGTCACAGCAGAAGCAGGTGTTGCCCCGGATACGAGGTGTACAGAGTCCACGGCTAAGTTGAGGGCAGTTCACCTAAGGACACAAAGCAACAATGAGAGAAGCTAGCACTGGACAGGAATGGTCCTCTGGAATTGAAATGTGAGTTAGTGACTGACGGAGACAGAAATGATGGCTACAATACGCACATACCCATGCAAACGAAAGATGGGGCTAAGCAGAATGGTAGCTGTGCTTGTGCATAAAGCAAACACCTGTGTGTCTGGGATTGTGTTCAGCCCCAGCCACAGTACCCCACTCACAAATGGCAGAGGTAGAGGAGAGAAAGGACAAATGGAACAATGTACGTTATATTAAATGGATATTAGAGGATGAGGATATGAGGGATGAGAAAATCAGGACACAGGATGAAAGAGGATCTGGTACAAAGGAATATAGAGGGGCAATCACATGCACACTGAAGTACAATAGTACCTCTTTAACTGCCTGGGTAAGGTTCCTCAAAGCCCTCGTAGAAGGAGTTATTTTGGATGAGGAAGTTATAACCTTATACAGGAAAAATCGAGTTAAGAGAAACAAGATTATAAGCAAACGTATGGAAATTGTTATTAATATTTGTGTAGCTGGCAAATTAACACAAGAAAGCTATCAACAGTGAAATCAAGAGAATCGCTGTAATAGGGTTCCATGGTTTGAGTTTGCAAAAATATTTTTCAAAACTAAAAATATAAGGCACAGTCTGCATTTACCTTCTCTTGCTTGCAAGAATGTTTTTCAAGTTCCCTTCCCAATAAGGGTGCAGGAAAGTACTTGTGCACTTGTTTGGCTTTTATGCAGAAATATTCATAGTAAATAGGCACTTTTCTTCATTTTGGGTCCTTCATCCAAATGCCTGTTGCCTTTTGATATGCTGTTCGCACACACACACACACACACACACACACACACACACACACACACACACATTTTATTCCTCCTTCTAACCCAGGAACAATTAGAAAAATGGTAACTTTGTGGTTGCTGACCACCAATGGTGGGAACCAGATGGTACTATCATAATAAAAGCATTTAACTAACGTCATGCCTTGGGAGCAAGACTATGACATTGTCTAACTCCAAGGACCCCATTCCTGTTGTATTTTACATAAAGTGGCTCCCCAGAAGGTTGTGTGATGGAGTGGCCATTTTGCCTCCACCTTTCTTTTCTCCTTTCTAGTCACAGGTGTGCTATCTTTTAATGTTATTTTGTAATTTTTTTCATCCTTTGAGAAGTTCATACAATGCATTTGCATCCTATTCGTCCCCTTTCCTTACTCATCCTATGCCCATTCCCCACTTTCCTACCCACTCAACTTTGTCTCCTCCCCTCTCCATAGAGTTCAAGATTTGTGCTGCAAATATCCTCTTGGGGGTATCCTCACAGAGAATGACTTTCATTTTGAGGTTAACAGAGTACCAACTTGTCAACGTCCCCAGAAACAGGTAGAATTTCATATGTTGGAATCCAGTGGTTGGGAGGGCTTTGGGGATTTGTTGAAATGAAAGTGCATGCCCCCACCCCCAATGTTGCCGCTGCTATTGCCTCTAGCTGAAGCAATAGGGAACACAGGGCATATGTGGGGCAAGAAAGAAATACTCTCTTGAGCCTACTCAGGATTATTAGGCTGGCCTCTTAGACTAACAAGCTGGGTCTCCTTAGAACCTTGAGATAGACCAGATTGCTCAGTTATCCTGATTTGAACTCCAGAGCATTCCATGGGTCGCATTCAGGCTTGCCTTCTTAGCACAGTGTCTTGGTGGGATTCATATCTTCTTCTGGCTGAACACCAAGTCCAGGCAACTGAATCATTATTGGCAGAGATGGGGGAGGGACACACAATGAGAGACTACTGGGTGGGGTCAGAGGGCCAGCCTATGGCCATAGAACAAAATTAATCTGATTAGGCCTCATGAGGCTCCAATCTACATGTCCTCATTTACACTGTGCTTTGACCCACTGAACAAATAGCTCAAAACATCTAGTAGTAAACCTTATGCCTGTGGAAAGAAATAATATAGAAAGAGTGTTTCGTGGCTTAAGAGTTGTCTTAGCAGTTAAGAGCACTTGTTGCTTTTGCAGAGGACAGGGTTCGATTCCCAGCATCCACATGGTGTCTCATAACTATGTGTAACTCCAGTACACATGTGGTGCACATACATACATGCAGGTAAGACACTCATATGCTTAAAATAATAAGTAAATCTATTGTTTGGTAAAGAAAGGTTGTTTCAGATAAAACAAGGGACTTTCCCATGAGGTAAAGACATGCAGCATCGTTGTGGCTCACCTCCTCAGCTTCCCTCTGGGATGTCTTGGGAACATAGTGGCACCGGTTAGCATAGAGTGGTTTCAAATCCTATAAAGGGAAACACCAAACCAAAAGGGTTTTGGCTTTGTAAAGAAAAACATCAAGAGTCCTGCTTGCTAATATAAGATTTGAAAACACACACACACATGCACACACACACACACACACCCCACACAGAGAGGCAGTAGGTAAGGTTAAATTCTAAAAACTATCTATTGGGGGCCTGAGAATGTATGGATCAGGCAAGGTCATTCTAATAACTGCTTTCTGTCGAACTACTTCAGTTAATGAGAAACCAGGAAGATTGATTGAAAAATGAGTCTCTTGAAATTTCCTCCTTGTTTTTTTTTTTTCCTTCTAGGCTTTGTCTCCTGGCAAACAGTCCCTAGGGAGCAAGATTCAAAACTCCAGGTTATTGCAATATTGCATTTCTAAATAGAGAGAGCATGGCTTTAACCATGAAGTCTCATTATCACCTGGGGACTAGATAAGGGCTGGCTGATTTGTGGCCCCTGCTGTTATTCCCATGCCTTTTCAAAAGAGGCAAAGCAAACAGTGGCTGGAGGATGGGCAGCTACATAGTGGGCTGTAGAATTTAACTCAACTGTACTACAAGCCATTTTCACTCTCCTACACAGATAGGTAAAGCCGACAAACTCAAAAAGGTACTTCTAAGGCAAAAGAGAGGGGAAAACTTAATGTGGAGATCAAGGACAGTTGATTTACTCTGCTCGATTTCTGATGAAACTCTCGAGCATGAGTGTTGGAAAGAGATAAGTTTCCAGATACCTGGAAACTTGTAACATGTAACTGGAAAATGCTGTCATTTGCACAAGTGACGCTAGGCATCCCTGTGTAGTAGGGCGTCTTTGGATGAAGTCACATTAGCCTAAGATGCTAGTTTATGCAAAATGGCCTTAAGGGCTTAGTTCAAAGTGCCCAGGCAGAATGGGTTTATCTTTTGCCTTTCCCCTTCTGCCTCATTTTCAATCCTGATGGGTATTTTCCCTGTACCTGTGATTTAGGATCCCCTATACTTGGCATTGAGTGCCTCTTGCATTCTATTCTGTGACCCCATCAATGACCTTGGACTTTCCATTAGCTCAAGCTCCACAATTCTCTTCGTTGTTCAGTGTAACAGAAATGCATTGCTGTTAATTCGGCCTGGGTTAGACTAGAAAGGAAGGAGCTCATGTTCACAACTGGCAGGATTTATTTTCTACGTTGGAGTAACAGTATATTTGTTATTATTGTGCTCAAGAAAAGGTTTGACCATAGTGCTGGCCATAGCCCTATGGGACCTGGTTTTGCCATTCAGCTACCACCCTTAGACAAAGACAGGGATGCAGGATGATTGCCCACTTGCTATGTCTGGCTGCTACTCCACACTTAAACACCAGACAAACAGGCAAGTCAGGGGGTGAGAAGAGGTCACTGAACCTGAGTTTGCAACCTCTTTAGCCTGAAGGACTGCCAACCTTGGCAAGAAGGAATGGAAATGAGTATTGGTATATATTAGATGATTGCGGTGTGCCGGGCCCTTTTAGGATGTGCTCTTGCCTATTACTTAATTTGCTCTCTTTCTAACCCTGAAAGGTAAATTTCTATTATAGACACTTGGGAGAGAGAAATTACAACACAACAGAGTAAGGTGACTTTTTAAGCTAATGAATGGCCATGGGTGGGAAGATGGAGCAAGAAGAGGAATAGGAAAAAAAAAAAAAAAAAAAAAAAAAAAAAAAAACCTAGGTCTTGGCAAAGTTCAGATTCACTCAAGCCAAAGAAATATTGCAAGGTGACTTTAAAGGGTCTCACCAACAGGGAAAGCCAGCTTTATCCCACCCAAGTTGGACTAGGATCTAAATATGACTTTCATTTAAGTAATCCACATATCTTTGGGCAGGTTTCATGTTAGAAGAAACATTTTCTTGAAGACACATCCAGCCTTATCTCATGGCATACATTATAACTAAAAGAAGGTAGTTTTGTAGAAAGGAAGCTGAGACTATACTTCAAAAGAAATGTTTATTAGTAAGGTAGTGTCATGGCCTTAGGCAGCCATGATGGGGTCCGGTGGGGACATAGATAATTTGATTCTGTAGCAAGAAGTCACGTGATCCAAATCAACCTCCCCTTCAACAGCTACAAGAACAGAGCATGAGGACAAAGGTCCCTTTCTCAGGTCCCCAAATACTGCTGTTCTTATAACAGTGGTTGGAGTGACTCTTACAGGTTTGCTGGGGGTTGGAGCATGATTTCCACATTACATGAAATAGACTAGAATTCATAAGGCACTGAGAAAGGAAAGTTAACATCCAAGTTGTCTTAGATCTGGCCAGCAGGGCTTGTTGGCAGTTGACAGGGAGCAAGTTGTCAACTCTGGAAAGTCACAGCATGCCTTCTTATCAATTCTGTCTGGGGGTGGGGTGGGGATGGGGCAGACAGAGACAGAAACAGAGACAGAGAAACAGAGAAACTGAGGCTTCAGGGAGTGTGGTCTGATTTCCAAGACAGAAAGGCAGCTAGTGGATCTGTGATTTAACAGCATCATGATATCATCAAAATCTATAAAATATAAATACCACAGTACAACTCACCAACTATAAAATTTACAAAGGGGCTTAGGGGTGACTAGGTTGGTGCAGTAGTTAATAATGCTTACTAACTTGACAAGATGTGAGGTCACCCCTGAGACAAGCCTCCAGGCATATTTGTGAGAAATCATTTAGCATATGCCTGTGAGTGATGATCTTGGTTAGGTTAAATGAAGCGAGAAGACCCACCCTAAAGGACAGTGGCAACATTTCCTGTGCTGGGGTCCTTCACGGAAAAAGTAAAAAGAGAACAGACAACCAGCATTTCTCCTTCCTGTTTTCTGACTACAGATGCAACGGTGAGTATAATACATCGATGGTGAGTATAACACGGCACAGCCATTTTGGAAAACAGTCAGACAGTTTCTCAATTAAACACAGTTATCTAATGTCCTAGCAGTTCTGCTCCCAAGCAGAAAGGAAATGAGAATGCAAATATACCCATTCGTAAACATGTGCTCAAATGTGAACCACATTATCGTATATAATCATAAAATGGAGGAAACAACCTAAATGTTCATTAACTAGTGAAGAGACAAACAAAATGTGGTATATCTATATAGTGTACCATTAGTACACCACAGAAAGGAATGAAGTACTGATTCACGATAGAGTGTGGATAAATTTTGAAAACATTATACTAAATAAAAGGAGCCAATCATAAAGTCCACATATAGAGTTCCTTTAGTATGAAATGTCTAATATAGGAATATCTATTAAGGTGAAAGTATATGCCTGTTGCTTAGAATTGAGGAGGCTGGAGAGACAGGCTATATAACAGACAAAGGATATAAGGATTCTTTTTGATATGAAACAAATCTAAAACTGTTGTCTCCATGCAACTGTGAATATACTAAAAAAAATTTAAACGTTATAAGTGGAAAAAAACAAAGAAATGGAAGCCATTTTAGCTCATGATGCCATCAAAATCTATGGCAGGCTTCTGAGCCACTAGGCCAATGTTGCCATGGAAACTGTCTCAGAGTGAGTAGTGCTTGTCAAATGGGGAATAATAATGCCTGCCCTACTTATCTCACAGGATTGTTGTAGGTCTCAAATGAAGTAATAGATGTGAGGACACATTGAAAAGCTAAATATAATACATAAAAACAAAGAATTAGTGTTACTAGGATATCTCCTATTGAATACAAAATAGCATGCACACTATGATTGACTGCAACCAACAATACAAAAACATATATATTCAGAGAGTAGTATCTGAGAACCACAAAAATTGCTATGTTAGGGGACAGAATTGTAACCATTAAGAGTTACTGATATATCATCTGGGAATAATAATAATAAAAAAAAAACCTAGATGAATAAAAGATGGTACCTCTCAGAACATAGAAATCTGATGGCGGGGATAATATTTATATTCCTGACCCTCAAAACGTCAGAAAAAGGGCATCTTTCCCCTATACCTTATTTTCCTCCCTACCTAGATTATTTCCTAAGCGACTATTTCAGAGGCTGGTTAGGTGACAGTATTAACGATATGATCTCCTTTGATCTTGGCAAATAAGGGGCTGACTCTTTCATCTGGAAGAAGACTCCAAGAAGGAGCTCCAATTGAAATAATGTCTCAGATTTTCCTAATGCACATCTACTCACATCCTTGACATATCTCCAAATGACCTTAAATTCACAGCTAGCCTATGACTAAAGTACAACAACATGCCATGTGACCCACAGAAAATTTTGATAAGCTAAATTTGCTCTAATTCAACTATCTTAGCAAATATAATTTCCAAGGGTTCACAAAACATCTTCATTTTCCAAGTTTAGTTCAGTTGAAAAACTAACTGAGTTTGCTCCGGGGCTTGGCTGCTACATCTTGCTCTTGATTTTGGTCTTTGGAGAACATCAGGGCTACTTAATGATTTTCTATATCCAAGACTCTTTTTGTTGTTGTTTTTCTCGTCCCCTTCTCCCACTGAAAAGCATTCTTTTAAATAAGCCTTATGGCCACATTGGTATAAAAACAAATATATCTATGTTGTATGCCAAATTTTTGTCTCAACCTAAAAGTTCACCATTTTTCTTCTTATTTGAGAAGAAATAATACCATTTTTGTGGCACTCTAAAATTAGTATGAGTTCTAAGCACTATGCTTACTATGATTAATGAAAAAGTTGTTCCTGGGCCAGAAATCTGGAACAGTGTGAAACAGAACATGGTAAAAGAAGGGCAGGGGCAGGAGGTGCTACGTAGGCTGCTAGTGGGGAGAAAGCATCAATAGTCTTACCAGCTTTGAACACTATGAATTATAATACCAACCTTCCAGGCAAAACGCACCACCTGCGACAACTATTATGGGTGGTACTCAAGCACTCTGTAATTGGATTTGAAGCCCACCCCATAGGAGGGAATCTGTACTGGAAATCTGCTGCAAAGAGCATGGTGAGGGAAGTCAAAGGCCTTAAGGGAGACCTTAATTCCATTGTTTAGCTAAATTGACACAGCATTGAACCACCTTCTAAATATATATGTTTATACAAACAGACGATTATCACTCGCAGCCTTAGTCGCAGGAGCCTTTCTTCCTAGTGAACTGCGATAAATGCAAAGACTTACAGTTGCAAAAGGTGTGGAGGATCACTGCACACTGAGTACTCAGCCCTAAACATGACAATTATACCATCCTACCCTCAAGGCTCAGGAAATACGGTAGAAGATGGGGCAGAAAGAATGTAAGGGCTATAGAGCGGGGCTGAAAAATGCCACCTTCAGAGGGAAATATGCATTTTGTGACAATTATGAATGTGTTTTCTAAGTATGTATAAGAATGGACCCATTAGCAGCCAAGCACAAAAGCAAGAGGAGCCCAGGAAACCCTAACCCATATTGCTGAATGATTTCCTACTGGTAAATTCCTTTAAAAAAAAAGGGGGGGGTATCATTGCCTTCCGTTATGTACCCACTGGTAATGCAACCAGGTTGCAATGGATAGTTCCAATCAAATGGCCCATGGATGTCTCTGAACAAATCAGAGGAGTCATACACAAAAGCAAAAATTATGTATCTGGGAAAGGGACGGGAAGGGAGGAGGGACTGTTGATAGGAGTGGGACAGAGATAAAAAGAAGAGGAATGGAGGCAGCAATTAAGATGCATTTATATACATGCATGGAATTGTCAGAGAACTAAACGTAAAAGTAGGGAGCCAGACTCTATAGAGCTCAATGGACATGCTTTCAGTTATAGAGATCTAGAGCTCAGGAGTGAAAATGGCCCTTATCCAATGTATAGCTTCTGCAGAGTGGGAAACATTTGACACCTGGACTAAAGGACTAAAGGACCCCGGACTCAGGGTGGGGGATTTAGCTCTAAACTTTCTCCAGACATCCAATTTCATCATTACATCCCAATCACTGTCATAAGAACAGCATTTATTTGGGTACCTGAGAAAGGTACCTTTGTCCTCATGCTCTGTTCTTTTAGGTGTTGAAGGGGAGGTTGATTTGGACCATGTGGCTTCCTGCTACAGAATCAAATGGTCTTTCTGTGTCTCCATAGGACCCCATAATGGTTGTCTAAGGTCATGATAGTGCCCTACTGCTCTTTCCCTACCTTCAAGACATCTCCTAACTCAATGCCTTTGTCTTTGACTTTCCAAATTTTACTTGCTAAATGGCTATACCTATCCCTATTGCCGCTGGGAAGGGAAGCCTTCCCTGCTCTCTGAAGCCCAAGGTGAACCACTACAGCACCTGGAGTCTGGACGGCCAGTTTAGGCCCAGTTTTCTAAATGCTAACATTTTTCACTGATGTTCTCACCATGTCTACCAGCTATTGAAGACAGAGGAGGAGCTTCCTTCTCCCTTGTATATGTGTGCCCCTCAAAGCACTCAGTGCACATTCAAGGTGGGGTTATAGCATTGCACAATTCAACTCAAGGTTAATAATACTCACAATGTGTCGGGCAGCAAAGACCCCATCAACTATAGCACAACAAAAAGCTGCAATCACACCAAAGCTGATAAACACGATAGAAGCCACCAGCTGCAGGAGGGAACAAAAGGAACATGTCTGTTAGTCTTCCACTGTTGCTGCTTTTGGAGACTAGGTAATCCCCAAGAGACTGCCAGCCAAAGCAGAACTCTACTGTCACTGACGAGGATGCTTTTTTTTTTTTTTTCAGTCATGCAGGGTGAGTGGGTATGGGGGTAGGCAGGGAGGGAGAGAGAGAATGGGAAACTGAAGCATTTTTTTAAAAAATATTTCAGAGTAAGCTCAAAAATTCATTCTGTGAGCACCAAATGAAGAAGCTTGCTGGTATCCAGTATGCTGTCCATGGAGGAATTCGACTGCATAGCCCTTCCATCCTCAGATTCAGAAAAATGTTGGACCTTGGACATCATGTAATCCAACCCTGTATTTTATTTATGTGGAAATAGAGGCACAGTGAGGGAAACAGTGTTTCCAGTGTCTCTACTGTGAGTCTATAAAAGAACTGATGTCCACCAGTTCCTGATCCTTTGATTTCTATACCCCTAACTCTGCTGCTTGATGACAAAGTGGACATTGATGATAACAAGAGTGATTCTTGGGTCCTACATAACTCTACATCACATTATGCATCATTGAAGAAGGGGGATATTCAATTTACTACCAGTTAAGTGCCAGAGAGATTTTGCAAGAACTGATGTCTCTGAAGTGGGTATACTCTGTGTGGTCTATCTAAAATTTTTCTTTCTCACTCTTTTTTGGGGCGGGCAGGGCCTCATGTAGTCCAGCCTGGTCTCAAATTTATTTTGTGGCTAAACCTCATCTTAAGCTTCTGATCCAGCCATTCAAGGGTTAGGAATACAGGCATGTACCACCATGCCTAGCTAGAAATTTTAAAATAAGGAAACCAGATTGCCAAATTTATTGATCATGTGTTAGATAACATAAATTTTCCTAAAGTTCATCTTCTGGTACCAAGATGATGCTACATATCAAGGTATGGGAGCATCACAATTTCAGAATATCTTCAAGGACAAGGAGATATGATACACGAACCCACAATCTGCCATGATTGACCTTCTGAACTACATGGAATCAGCATTTTTCTTTCTTGAGGCTTTTGGAGAGAAAGAGGAGGAAATAACATGGCATCAAGCTATTCCCCAGGGAGAAGGAAAAAAAATCAAAGCCAAGGTTACCCTAGGGTTCACCCACTTCAGCAGACTGAGAGGAAATACTTATCTCCTTTGGGAGTTGTTCAGAAACCTCTCTCCATAAATCTCACTTCACAGCACTGCAGATAATCAGTAAATAATGGATGAACGATGTCATGAAATTGGCATTATTAGCTATGCTATGATCAGCTCTACAATTAAAACTCCCCCATTATTTTGAATAATTTAAGCCCAAAGTGAAAACGAAACTGGCAAGGGATGGGGTCCAGGTGAAATGGAAGAAGAAACTATTAGAAGTCCCCTGGCAGTGATTCCCGTATTGCTGGGGGAAGCATATGGTTGGAGTTCTGTGTCCCTAGAGCTATTACATTATTTGATTAAGCTTGATGTTAAACAGACCCCATTGCCAAAGTTTGGATGCCACTAAGAGTTGTCGAAAGAGAATCTAACCGTAGTCCAGTGTCTGACCACTCGCCAGACTTCCTGAACTGTAATTCTACAAAACTGTGTTGTGATTGCAATTCAGCCTCTCTGTTCTACCCCTTGCCCTCAAGGAAGCCTTCTCGAAATTAAACCAGGAAAACACAACAGCTCGCCTTTGGGAGATTGCATTAGGACAGTGAAGTTTCTAAGCTTCACCTTCTGTCAAATGCTGATCCCTTCTCTCAACTTTACTATGTACTTGGCTTTGAACTATGGATGGCAAAGACACAAAGATATTGTTGTGAAGTTGACTTCATGATTTTAGTTTGTCTGATCTATGTTTCAAGTATGTTTACTTTCTTCCTCTTTTTAGTTTTAGTTCCTGTTTTGGTTTTAAGACAAGGTCTCAAGGAGCTCAGGAAGGCCTTGAACTCAAAATCACTCAAAGGTGACCATGAGCTGAGATCCAGATCCTCCCCCTGCCTCCCCCTCCACCTTCTCAACCTCCCGAGTGTCAGGACTAGAGGCACAAATAGCCAGGACCAGTTTACATTTATTTTCTTAATCGAAGTTCCCTACATTATAATATCCTAAAAGATTAAAAAAAAAAAAAAAAAAAAAAAAACCTTTGTGAAAACTTTTCCAAAAGATTATGTAACCAAAAGGAAGCTAGGAAAGTCACTAATATTCAGAGCTGCAGTAATGTATGTAACAGAAACCCAGCATTCTGGGCCAGACCAGCAGCCTGAACAGCCTAAAGTATTCTTTTGAGAATGAAGGAGAAAGCTTAAAGAGATGCAAACCAGCCTGAAAACACTGTGAGGTAAGTTCTGTGGAGGCTTAGGGGAAAAGGTGAAATAACAGTTTCCTTTGGGGCCAAGTTTGCACAAGCTTAAGAGATGTGTTCCTTATGCAGATAAACACTGAGCTTTCTAGAGGATGAAAACTTACCATCTGCCGCTTGTTCTCAATCAGGTTTGATCCGATGATTCCAAGGAATGATCCAAAGCCAAGCTGTAAGACAACATAGCATTTAGGAAGACAATCAACCTTCCCACACAGTCATTCCAGTCCTTGGCCATGATTCAGGACAGTGGAAAAGAACTGAAGTGTAAATGTCAAAGCCACATGTAGCTTACACAAACACACTATGTACAATGAAAATATATTCTCCCATTATTTGCAGTTTTCTCCTGTAGCAATGACTCACAGTGAAAATGAAACTCATGTGCCCCCAAACTAAAAGTACAGGTCAACTACAGCTTCTTAGTGCGTGCCTGTTTCAATTTTAATATCCATTACCTAGCATATGACCAGTGATTCAGTAAGAGACATATAATGGTGAAAAGCACACGTTATTGTCAGATCTCTATCTAGTTTTGAAAAGGACCTACAATTCTGAAGCATGGATTACAGAATAAAGGTTTGCAAAGGCAATTTTTGATGCATCGGGCATACTAATCAAACTCAGGAAGTACTTTAGAAATCAGCAAGCACCTTAACCCACACTTTAAAAAAACAGAAATAGAAAAGAACTTTTTTTGAAAGCCTATATTTGTGGTTGACCTGCTGCAATTTATGTTAGCACTTACTTGCCTCTTTTTCCATCTCTGCTTCATTTATGGACAGAAAGCATTCATTAAAGGGTGAACAGAAATGGCAGTGTAAAACCCTGAAAAACAATTTCTCTTGTCTAAGTGGCTGGGATTATGGCTCAGTGTAGAAGATCCTACTGCCCTCTCAGCTCTGCCATTAGTAGACTGAAGCCTGCCGGTCTCAGCTGAAAACGATCACTAACCAATAGCTATCGATGAAGATAGAAAGGGAAGAAGTAAAAAGCGGTGAGAATGGACCAATAAATCTTAACGCATGTTCAGTGATGTAGGTACACCTCTCTTCAGCCTCACTAATGATCCTGCTTTGCACTCGCAGCCTTACCTTGACTCTCAGAGGTATCTGTTTTAATCCAAGACTCCCAAGTTTTACATCTAAGCTGGGAAGTCTAATGAACCCAAGGAATGGGTCTGATGGACCTCTGTCCAGGAACTAACTGTTTGCCTCAAGACCCCAAGAATGGAAGAGACTGAAAGGAAGCAAAGATTCCTTATGCAGGACCAGCAACCATTCTTGGGAAACCAAAGCTTATGTGTCTGAATGGACAGACTACTCCATCCCAGGATACTGAGATTATCCTCATGCAAGAGCTGACATATACTTGTCTTCCACCCAATCTCCTTTAAAGTATAACTAAGATGTGTTGCTGCAAAATATACCAATGTAAACACAGTCATCACACTAGCCTGGCTTGCAAAGACAGATCTTCTACTAACGTCTGTGTAATCTAGAACTGACTAACCACTCAGCCTCCTTCCCTGCAGAAAACAGAAGGGACCGCAGAAATGTTATCTTACAGAGTTTTGTAAGGATTAAGAGAAGTAATACATTCAAATGACTTTCTTAATGGAAATAATACATTCAAATAGCTTGGCATATCCCCTGCTACTCGGTGCATACTGACAAAATACTGTTTTGTTCTAGAGATGTGAATCATAATTTTTAAAATGAAAATTTTGTATTATTTTATGTATATAGATTTTTGCCTGCATGTATGTGTACACACCATGTGTGTGCAAAGCCCTCAGAAGCCAGAAGAGGGTGCGAGAGCCCTGAAACTGGGTTAACAGGTGGTTGTGAGCTGCCAAATGGGTACCGGGAATAATCAAACCCTGGAAGAGCAGCCATTGCTCTCAACCACTGAGCAACTCTGCCCCTAGTATTACATTTTTTAAAAAGATATTTATGTTTTTAAGACTCTTTATTATGTTTATTTATTACGAGAGTGCTCTAGTAAGTGAGAGAAGTCAGAAGACAACTTTGAAAGTATCAGTTCTTTCCTTTCGCCCCCTGGGTCCTAGGAATGGAACTCAGTTTGTTGAGCTTTGTGGCAGATGCCTTTACTTGCTGAGCCATCTCATTGACCCAAAAGACATTTAACGTTTGAGCCACTCTAATATCATTTGAACTGCAAAATTCTGTCACTGTGCACCATGTATGTGCAATGCTCTTAGTGGCCAGAAGAGGGTGCAAGATCCCCTGAAATTGGAGTTACAGATGATTGTGAGCTGATAGATGATAGAAACATTGATAGATAGGTAGATAGGTAGGTAGGTAGGTAGATAGATAGATAGATAGATAGATAGATAGATAGATAGACAGACAGACAGAGCGAGCAAGCAACTACAATAAAACATCTTATAATCATCATGGAAACACACCTTTGGGCATGTCTGGGTGAGTGTTTACAGAAACGTTTAACTAAGAAGAGGATGACCCACCTTGAGTGTGGGCAGGACCAGTTCATGTGCTGGGTTACAGACTGTGTATAAAAGAGGCAGCTAGCTGGGCATGAACATCCATCACTCTCTGCTTCCTGCCTCTGAATACAATGTGAGCAGCTGCCTCTGGCATCTGCTGCCATAGCTTTCCCTGCATAATGAAACTGTGTCCCCTGCAACTGTAAGCTGCAATAAATCCTACCTCTCTTAAATTACTGTTGTCAAGGATTTTGCTGCAGCAATAGGGCAAGTAGTTAGTAGATACCAGAAACAAAGACACCGGCTATTCCTGACATTCTCAAACAACTCTTTGATGCTGGTTACTGGAAGAGATAGATGGAACATTTGTCAAACTGGCTGGAAAGACATGACACGACAGAACTGGACATCTTGGACCTATCTATTATGTCATCTATGCCTCCCATTCTATTGCTTGTCATCCCATCTCATCTCAGTGTCACTTAGTCCAATCTATAAAGAGACATCACACCTGGTCCCCAAGAGCTCACAGTCTAGAGAGAGACTATAAGTTAAGGAGCAGAAGCTATAAAAACAAAACACTACATGAGCTAAGAGGAATTCATTCTGGTCTATATCCCTGTCACTGTTACTCATAAATCATGTGACCTTGGGCCAGTCTGTTAAAGATTCTGTGCCTCAGTTTTCTCATCTATAAAGTGAGATAAAATGGGGTCATTAAGATAACTTGATGCCAAGCCTGATAACCTGAGTTCCATCTCCAGGATCCATATTCTGTAAAAAGAGAGCCAATTTCTACAAGTTGTCCCTGGACTCCTCCCCCACCACCACCCCCGCCACACACACACACATACTGTGACATGATCTGCTCGTGTTCCCTACCCTCCTCCTGAAAAAAAAAAAAAAAAAAAAAAACCAAATAAATAATGTAATTGGAAAGCATTTTAAAAGTGAGAATCATGAAAGTATTTATGAGACAGTGTTGTTGTAAGGATCAAGTATAAAGATAAAGTATTTTATCTTTATATTTGCACAAGGTAAGCTGCTAAATAAAAGGAACCTCTAAATTTCCATAGAAGAGGAGGCATTTTATTTGGGCTCATAGGATGGGCAGAGCTCAATGGGAAAGAAACTAACATCTATTGAGTGCTGAGTGAAAGCAATCACTTACCTAGATGGTAGGTAGATAAACTCACCAGTACTGTTGAAAGACCTTACAAATAAAGAGCCTTCCATTCACATGCGTTCTTGTGCTCCACCTCTCCCAGCTTTGAATGTAGGAATGATGCAGGGTTTGGGAGTGTTACTAGCATTCCAGTTTGACAGAAGGGAAAGCAGAAGCCTAGAGAATTTTAAGAACTCATTTCCTCTTACAGCACCTTCATCTCAAAGCCAGAGATAGCCCTCAGAGTCTCTAAAGAACAACACCCACATCACAGTAGCTTTGTGTGGGTTTTTGTTAAGTGTTCTCTCTTACAACAGGGTTTTACTGTGCAGCCCTGGCTGTCGTGGACCTCACTCTAGCTAGCCTTGAACTCACAGAGATCCCTCTGCCTTTGACTCCCAGGTGCTGGAATTAAAAGTATGTCCTACCTCATCCAGGTCACTGATTATAGAAAGTGTTCTCTTCAGGGAGTGAGAAGTCCTGTTTGACCAAGAGCTTGGAGTGAAAAGAAAGAAAGGAGCCAGACATTTCCTGAAAATGGGCAGCTGCTTCTAATCGAATGCTAGCTCCTAGGGAACCACAGAGACCCCTCATTGGCTGCTCTTCCAGAGGATCCAAGTTCGATCGGTCCCCAGCGCCTGTGTGGTGGCTAATAGCCACCTCTACCTCCAATTCCAGAGGACATGAGGCCCCTTCTGGCATGGTGCACAAACATATGTGCAAGAAACTCCCGTACACATAAAATAAAGGCAACTTTTAAAAAAATGGTAATGGTACCTCCCAAGACCTAATGTCTAGACCTTTGTACTTTCACTGCTATTTCCAGCTACCTGAGTGAACAACTATTTTTCTATGTTTTGGCTGCCCTCCATTTGTCAAGTAAAAAGACAAATCACTAGAAATCAAAGTCAGATTAAAGAGTTTTTATGGTTTGAGGGGTTTATTGTTTGGTTTTTAGACAAAGCTGCATTGAGTTACTCAGGTAGCCTCGAGCTTGTGCTATCCTTCCTGCTGCATGCGCCTCTGTGCTGGGACTACAGGAATGGGGCATCCCCTAGCTGAAAGACTCTAGGGAATGGACCCTATTACCTATTCATATTCTCATCTGCTGCCACAGACACCCAAGACAGAGACTCAATAAACACTAATTGGATATGTACCTTGTGGCATAGCTTGCATTTGATCTATGATTTGGACTTGGGGATTGCAGTGGGATGTGGTGGCAAAGGCAATGAGATTTGGGGTCAGGAGATCCGAGCTACAGTTGGCTGAAACAGTCCACAAACCATTTCTGTAACCTTGAAATTCAAAAATCTCTGAAAACTAAAAGAAATGTTCTAATACCCAATTTGGTGGTAAAGTTTGATCTGGAACTTATATGAGGATTTTTTTAATAATTTTACCCTACTTTATATTAAAATTCATATTTTATGATAGAACTATAAAGGAACTTGACTGTGTGTGCTTCTCAAAGCCCTACTGAAATGCTAGAAGGCATATGACTGTAATTTTCTCCAAAATTAAAGTCTAAATCCTAACGTATATTTTGCCTAAGTAATTGTGGACCCATATAAACAAAGGTAGTAGAGAGATCAAAGATGGTAGACTACACTGTGGACCCCAATAGCTTAGAAATGCTACCACTGAGAACTCCCCTTCTCAGAGGAGAAAGAGAGGGGGAGAGAGCAAGGGTTGCTAGAGGGAGCGACTGGGAGGAGAGGAGGGATAGGAAACTGCATTGCGATATTACTCATACCTGGGTGGAAAACTGGCTGGTTTAAGAGTTTATATTGTTAGTTCCTAATAACCAAACTGTTCAATTAGCAAAAGCACTCTTTTCCCAGGCAAATCTGGGTTCTCAGGCATTTACATCTGCAGAGGTAGGAGTCCTAATTGTATTTGCTATAACACGATCTGACCTATAAACGTAATGGATTTTTCGACTGTTCAATCTGCTATCTTCTCTGCTTCACTCTGTATAATTAAAACCCATTTTAAAAAATTATCTACAAGCATTCAGAGAGCAAATTTGTAAAAGTTAAACCAGTGGGGGGGGGGGGTTGAAGGAGAAATACAACGTCCTCTCAGGGTAGTTCTCTTAGTAAGTTTGTTTTTAGTGAAACACATACACAAGGTGGGGGGGGAGGGAAGAAGGGAAAGAAGGAAGGAACAAAGGAAGGAGAGAGGGAGGGAGGGAGGGAGGGAGGGAGGGAGGGAGGGAGGGAAGGAGGGAGGGAAGGATGCCTCCACTGCTTCCATTTCCAGTGCTAGCTGAACATCAAGTACTTGAATAACAGCAATCATGAGTCCTTATTCCTTTGTTAATGTATTCAAACCTAGCCTCCCACAGTCAGATACTCTACAAAGAAGGTTTATACTAGCATGAAAAATGCCCTCCCTTCACCCACAGCCACTCTGGATCTTGGCTTGAGCATTTGCTCTTCAGTTTGCAATGTTTCTCTAATGCAGCTACCTGAAGCACACAAAGTCACACAGACCCTGTAAATTCCTTTCCAAGCCACCAAAATGCTCTCACCCCATCGCCTTTCCTCCCCTCCCCTTTGCTTGCTTTTAAAAATAAAAACCCAATTCTGCTGACAGATGATTTTCTTGCCTCACCACAGGAAGTGGACAGGGTGAGTTCTCGTATCACATGTTTAACAGAGGGCCCTGGGCACAAACTGGTATCTGTGAGACACCTGCCCTAAACTATGGGTGGGGTGGGCTGGGATCCCTACCTTCCTCCAAACTTCAGAACTTAGGCTCGAAAGAGGTTCAGTTTACATCACACCCCACATCAGGCCCAGTGTATGAAAGAGCTCTTGAGCAGTGAGACTGTGGAATGGAATTGGTGACCTAGGCAACAGGCTCCAAGCTGGTCACTCATAGCGACGGATTGTTAAAAGCATCATCTTTAACCTCTTCTCTTTTGAGAAACACAGAAGCCTAAAACCATGTCTGATCTCTTTGCTGTGTTAATTTAAAAAAAAAAAAATGAGCCATTCTTAACATATTTCTACTCTCTCTCAATTATAATTCAGGAATCATTTAATTGTTATTAAAATAGGATTCAATCACTAGACTTAAGACTTGGGGTTAAACAGTACTATTCATAGACCCAAACGAGGGTTGTTTGTTTGTTTTGACAGACTCTCACTATGTTACCAAGCTAGTAAATGAGGTTTTTTTATGTAACAAATTCCAGGTTGAAAAAATGAATTGCATGCACTGCAGGGGATGGTAAACTATCCACTGGACTATGAAAAGAAGTCATTAGAACCTTGCTTCTTAGTTATTATCTGAAATGAGAAAACAGAAGCTATCACTGATGTTCCATAAATGGACTGTCACACGTATCCCTCTATGGCTACGAAGGCCAGACCATCATGGGAACTATCCTCTGTGAAGAGGGCAAGTTCCAAGCAATGAAGGGTTAATGATATGGGGCTTTCTGTATGTGCAGATATATTGTCTAGTTTTAACCAAATTAGCACTAGCAAAATGGACAAGAGATTTGGAAATCCTATTGAGAAATTGTAAATTGATAACAAATGACCAGTGAAAAATCGCAGAATTGATACTTCTGCCTCCCATAGGAGCTTTTAGTCAGACACTCTGTGAGGGCCACATTTTAAAGGATACTTAAAAGACCAGTGGCTCTGATGACAACTTAAACATGTCTGATAAGAAGCCAGTCAAAAATATTCACAAATAGCTCACTGGTCATTTGAAATAAAGATTTCTAGGCATTATCTTTAATGACAAACTTCACACTAAGTATATAATATCCTACAATATTTTGTAGTTTATACAAAAAGATATTAAAATTGGAATTTCACTTTCATCTAATGTTTGAATTTCCATTTTACATACATTTTGGTGAGTGTACATATGATTTACACATGAATAAATATGCATGTATTAAGAATATGTCTTCCACACCTTTTCTTGGCAGGACCCCTTTGCAAATGAATGAGGAGTAGCCATAGAAAGTAGAGGTGTCAGATTCCAGGAAAGATCAGGGGCCTCATATAGGAGACACATCCTGAGCTAAAGTTAATGTGGCTAGAAAGGAGCATCTCCTAAAACCAGAAAACCAGAGGCCTAGACAATAAGATGACTTCCTTAGCATCCCAGTCTTAGTTGAGGGAGACACTGGGACACTTCTAAATCTCAATCAAGTCATGTTTTTCCTAAGGATAGTTGCCTTTCTGTGTACTTACAAAGAAACAGAGAGAGGGAATCAGAGCAAAAACTATAAATTCTAACAGAATTGAAAACCATCACAGAAGAGTCATGAACGCTGTAGCAAGCAAGCTCCAGAGGCCGATCTATGATCTCTGTACTTACAATAACTCCTGGGTAATAACCTCCCACAGTCACATTCTGGGTCCTGGTAGTTGCAGCAAGGCCCACCGTGAGAATTAACACAGACACAATAAGCAAAGTAACGGTGACATAGATGGAGTTCCGCTTCCTCCTATTGAAGGCTCCTGCAAGAATAGAGAGACATTGAAATTGCTCATTTCATCTGGGAAAAGAAGAGAAAATTTATTCATAAGATTTTCCCCCCTATTGGTAACTGGGATATCTCTAGGGAGTGGAATTATGGTGATACAATGAAGCTTTCTGTTCTGCAGTCATTAGGTGACCCTTTTTATTATATATATATTCCTTGAAAATAAACAACCAGTATATAACAGCAAGACAATTTTGGTTTGTTGACATTCTAGAAAAGATGCATCATACCCACTCAGTGGAGTGTTTTTTAAGGGCAGGTTATAAAGGCACACAACGAATGGGAAGTGTTTGTATGAGGGTATTAAGTGAAAATGTTATAAAGCCAGTAGGTAACTAAGAACCTTTTTACTTAAAAGCTAGAGATATGAAATTTCATTTTTAGTGTAAATATCAGAACTGAGCCAGGTACCAGCATCTTTTTTTTTTTTTTTTTCATTTATTTCTGACATTTGCTGCCTCGTACATAAACTTAAAAATGGTGCTCTGGCCAGATGTGTCACATAACAAATGTATGTAATAAAATAAATGGTTGAAGGCTATTAGTCCACATAGATTTGTATCAGGGGAAGTAGACTAGAAAGATATAACTTACATACATTTATGCTTATGTGAGGATGGCATAAATATAAATGGCAAAGAAGCCCCTGCTCGTGCTCACAGCTTATCAGACATGATAGCACCAAGCAATATTTTTTTCAAAACTAAGCTTATTAAGTCAGATAGAAAAAAAAAATGGTATCTAGGCTAGCCTCAATTTACAATTTTTAAAGAACCAAGCACTGCTCTATACTAGAAACTAAGCACTATCTTACTCTATGTAGGTATTTTTTTTCTAGCACAAGGAAGGGGTCCTCCACAGGAAATACAATGGGAGATTTAACTACCTAGGAGTTCTCAGAAGAAGAAGAAGAAGAAAAACCAAATGGGCAAGGCTATTAGGATCCAATTCCCTTGAAGCCTTAAATAAGAGGACAACGACAAAGAAGCAGTAGGTAGCTGTATGATATAAGCTTTAAATATCATGAATGGGACTAAAGAGAAACTTTGGTTCTGCTTGTTCATAAGATTTAGCACTCTGAGAGGCCTCACTGCACCCTCTGCAAGCTATGGAGCAGCGAAGCTGACCAGACTGCACTACTGTGAGGTGACAGGGAGGAAAGAAAAGAGGAAGGTGGAAGGAGGGGTGAAAAGCAGTCGAGAGAGACCCAGGAGGCTTGTTGGTAGTGAGAGTTCATGGGGAGCGGGGGGCTATGGCTGTTCTCACAGCCTCCTGTGGAAACCTCTTTTCATACAGAAGAAACAGTGACAAAAATGCCACCCTGGCTTTCCCTGTGTAATCTTTGCTGAAGGCTCTGAGGTGGGTGAGGTGGAAGGGGCTGGCGGCCTTCCCCTGACATCATCCTTGAAACTAAGAGATGTGACTCGTCAGATACAAGTCTAATACAATACTATTCTAAGACTGTTTTACACCAAAATGTAGAAGTGGTTTGAATAGGTATAGGCCCGAGCAAACATTAAAGTTCCAGTCTCACTGTGGGAGAGGAGGTAAGGGGAGCTGCAAATGAGTCTTCTCTGCAGTGAGCTAGGAAGCCATCTCCCATGCAGAAAGACAGGAAGGTCCCTAGACACCTATGATATCAGTGCTGGCTCTCAGGGGTGCAAATAACAGCATTGATTGTTGGTAAACCAATGAGCAAAGGCCGCAATTTGCACTGCCTGGTTCTGAAACGGGCAAGAAGAAGGGTGGGGTTAGGACGCACAAGATTTATTTCTTTGATCTACTTGCAGGTCCCTTATCCATCTTGTTGCCTTCAGGCCACCCAAAGGAGTCTGTAAACCAAGGTTCCAAATTCCATCTCATGATAGATACTTGGTGAGTCTCCCAGTTGGTTTCACCGTGGGGTTCTAACATCAATTTACCAACACAGCCTTCCATTCGTTTCTTGCCTTCCTGTTTGCCATGCACACAAGAGCTCTAGCCTTTCTTGCCCTCAAATACACAGAGATCGGCTCACATAGAGACTGTGTAACCTTAGAGACTAAATTGGAGGAGCACGAGTATCGGCATGATCTTTCTAATTTATTGCCTCACCGACCTGCTCATTCCTACCCACTGACCTTTAATCTTCTCCACAGCCCTTGAGTCTGCTTTGCAAATATCACTCTAACTCTTAAAAGCACAGGAGCAGATCAGAAAAGTGACTCAGCAAACCACATGGTGTCATTTGAAAATCTTTTTCCCCCCCTTTTGTTTCAGAATCTGGATTGAAATTAGTCCATTGAAAAACAGAAAGATCCTAGCACCCTACAGGGGGCTTGTCTCCAGGTAAGATTTGTTTTGGATCAATGCTAAGAAAACTCTTAGGGCACTAGATAAACTATCTATTTTCTGTTTTGCCAGTCACCTCTATTTTACATTACAAAGACCTTAACTGCATAAAGTCAAATTGTTTTTAATTGCACTTGGGCGACTTGACTGTTTAAAAGGACTCTTGGGTAAATTCTGTTTGAAATAAAGAGGTATCCTCCCAATTTGCCTGTGGTTTCAATTTGATTTCATAAAGTCCATTTCTACTTGGAATTAAGGCATACCTTAAAGTACTCTGAAGGTGTGGCCGGGGATCCTAAAACTCAGATAACTGTATGGACTCGTGCCATTCACCTGCTTGTTGCTTGATTTTAGTGGCAGGAGACCCTGTTCTTACTAAGGTGCAATTTGGGACTGGCCTTGGATCATGATTCTATGAGCACATGACCATTTTATTTAGGTTTTATTTAATAGATTATTTAAAAAAAAAAAAAAAGCTCAGACACCATGAGCTACTTAAAAAATACCCTCAAGAGCAGGAACGCAGTGCCTTTTGCTGTATCAGATACATAGCAAAGAAGGAGCTGATGGTTACTGACAAACAAACAAGTGGCAACATCTCATAGTTGTTTTCTCTCTCTAGTGGACAGTGTCTGTTGGAGGAATGTTGCAAATGAATTTGGCTCTGCTCATAGAATTAACTTTTTGAATAGACTATATTCTGAGGGCTCCCCAGAACTGAAAACTCTGTGGCTAATGTGTCAGAACCACAAGAGCTTCACCACCCTGTCTACTTGGTACCAAGCATTTAAACTACTATTTCAAGCAATAGCAATGAGAGTCCAAAAATCTCGTCATTGGCACTGCCTGCTCCCCCCAAGCAGCCTCTCTGCAGAACCACTGCAGCTCTCCCTCCCTCTCTGCAGTGCCCACCTCCATGCCAGATACCAGAGGAGGTCTATGATGGAGTTCTGGAGTCTGCTTCACCCTTCCAGACGGATCATCTTGCTCCTCTGGTCCCTTTAATCAAAATCCTCATCTGTATTTGAATGTGAATTCCTCTCTTCATTTGAAGCAAGCTCAAAACTTCCTCCACCACAAGTTTATCTTAATCAAGCTCCCACTACTCAAACCACCCATTAGCTTGGTTTCTAATGGCCTAGATGCCTTACTCGGTACGTATATAAACTGTGACAGCAGGTTTCTTCCACAACCCATTATGATGTCCACCAGTTCCAGGATTACATATCTGAACAGGAGCCGAGCTTGGAGTGCTATAAGATAGGATGCTGTCTCTGCACACTCGTGTTTTACCTTGTACATATTTCTTGATAGCCCCCTCCTAAAAGAGAGTGTGTAATGTTTATTGGAATGTAGCAAAGATGCTCGGTACGCTGCGGTGGTGGTGACGTGTTAATTCTCAGGTTTGAATGCTTGAATGGATTTGGATTTGCTTACCTGAGTCAGCTTTGCCGCAGAGTGGATTCAGGAAGTCCCAGCCTTGAGCATTCTGGGAACAGGTGGCTGCCCACACAAGAATCTTAATGCTCTGCCAGTCTCCCAAACGTCTCCCTAAAGGTGCTGAAATCTACTACCTTCACCTTTTTAGTAAATTATTCAGGACATGGAGATACCAAAAAAACGGCTCAGTAAATTACCAACGTGTTGTTGGAAGTAGAGGATGCCCTGATGTAATAGAGGTGCATCAGCGCTTGGGGGCGCTGTTGCCAAAGTGGAGGAGGGGGTTGCTGGGAGCTGATGGAGGTGCGCAGGAGTCAAATTACTATCTTCACGATTCCCAAATGTCTGCTTCCTTCAGAGCCTTGGACTAACAGCCCGATCCCGAGGCAGCCGCAAAAGTAGTGCAGGCACCTTGGTGTGGTGGTGGTGTTGGTGTGTGTGGGTTTGTGTGTGTGTTACATTTGGGGGGGGGGGGGAGACTGTGGCTGTGTCTTGCCTGTAAAAGGATTCCTCAGAAATGATGTCCTTGGAGGCAGAAACACGAAGCCAGAGCTTGGTTAAGTGGAAGTATCTAGATGTTAGATGCTGATTCAGGCCTAGGCTGTGGGACCAGCGCCAGGGAACTCCGGGGAGACCTCGCCTGTCCACACTGTGGGAACCTAGAATTTATCACTCTACTCAAGAATTTTCTACTGACTTCGGCCTGTGGATTCTTTACCAAACACTATTCGTGATGATTGTTCCTTGTCTATATGAGATCTGATTTCCTTCCCTGCAATGCCGAACTCAGCTTCTTGTTGCGCAGACCTTTAGGAAAATGCAAGACAGGCTCGAGGCCCTGGGAATACAAGAGAGAACTCTCTTCCCCTTGTTCTATAACCCCACAGAGTAGTGTCAAGTAGCAAGCCTTTCAGCCCTGGGCCTCCGATCTGCTCAGTCCCGTAGCGACAGGGTTCTGGGTGGGGAGGGTTGGTTTGCAGGTGGTTGTTGCACGCAATTGGGATGGGCTCTGCAGAACCCCGCCCTCTTGCGCCCAGCTCTTTCACGCTCTAGCTAGATGTCTGGGAGCCCGGGCTGTGGCAGCGCCACAGCTGGCCAAGGCAAGGAGTGCGTTTGGTGTTCTGTGTGCCTGTGTATGCGTGGGGTGGGGCGGGGGGGGGAGGGTACTGGAAAGTTGGTACTGCTGGGTTCCGGCTTTGGACCCCAGACCTTGGCCTCATTTTGCATCGGGTTCCAAATAACTACGACCTTAAAAATGAAAAGCTCAGGGTTTCTACTGATATGCCTTCCACCATCCAGATGATAGCACTTTCAGGGGCCCTGAACGAAATTTGTTGCGACTGAATCTTTTGCAGGCAGCAGAGAGCTCACACTGGGCTCAGTCTTCTCCTCGCCCCTCCCTGTGGATGTTCCAGCAAATTCATCGGGAGAAGAGCTGAGAAGACTGAATGGCAGAGATTCGGGACAGAGTTTTGCAGAACGTAAAGTATGATAGAAAAGACGAATTGGACTTGATTAAAGTGAATCCAAGGCAAATTTTAAGTTTAGGTGAAATTATGGCACCGCAATCCCCTCCCGCTTACCCAAGGCTTCAAATTAATTTCTTCTCCAGCGAAGACTTAGGAAGGTGCACTAAGAGCGAAAGGCAAGTTTTTGTTTTGTTTTGTTATGTTTTTATTTCTTAAAATTCGTTTGTAGCTACTGGAGAAGCACCCTCGAGGGGCCTCCAAGTTGGTGCAGGATGCTAACAGTCCCCTAGTTTTTAGGAAGGTGTTGAAAGGTGCCCCTCCCCCTTCATTCCGCTGAAGAGGAAAGCGCGAACTTCAGAAGATGCGCGGGCTTGCGCTGGATCTTATTTTTCTGGTGCTCTCAGTCGTCACCCCCCCCCCCAACACACACACACACACAAACATTCTGTGCATTTGGAGCAGAACGAACGGGAATCAAATTCAAGGACTGATTGTTCTGTGCGTATTCCAGGCTGAGGTGTTTTGAGTGATTCCCAGGAATTCCCGTCCGCCAGCGTACCCTTTCTTCTTACCCCACCCCATTCCCTTGGGTAGCAACCCCCCACACACACACACATCCCCGGCCTGCGAAGTGTAAATCAGCTCGACCACTGCAGGTCTGAATTTCAAGACATCACCTAGAGTGTGTGTGGGGGGGGGGGAGGGGGAGGTAAGACTCTGCTTCTTCTAATTATCATTAGTCGTGATCTTAGAAGTGATGTGGACTTTGCAAAGAAGAGCGTCGAATCGAAAGCAAAGGCACAGGTTGAAGGAAGTGTTTTGATGCCCAAACAGCTAGAATTTACCACAGGCTGCAAGTCTGCGCACACACACAACACACACGCACACGCACACACACACACATACTCACACTCCGGGCTAGGTAAGGATACTCCAACCCTAGCTTGGCGCTCCAATCTCAAGCGCGTCACATTGTCACAGTGGGCCGCTCCCTTGGGGCTCTCGGTCACCTCCCAGATACTCGAGTTTGTGGACCCCCCTATCCCGGTGCCCTCTCTCTGGTACTGGGGCAGCCAGGAGCTGGCTGTCCTAAGGACAATGCACTTACCCCCTTACTGCTGCCTTCCGGAGGACAGGACTTACCCATGGAATCGGGAAGGGACATGTCGCTGGACCGCTGCTGAGTCAGGGACTGATGCATGGTGAAAGCTGTCCAGTTGTCCCTGTCCCCGAAGCTGTTTCAAGAGCCCCTGGCTCAGGGTGCCCGCAGAGCATCTACTCTGCCGCTGCCTCTCTTGGTCTTCCGAGCGCTGGAGAGAGACTGACTGCCTCGGGTTGAGAGCTGCAGCCCAAGTGCCGCCTCCCCCTCCCTCCCCCTCTTCTCCCTCCTCCTCTTCTGCTTCCCTCTGCTCCGGGAGGCAGCAGCATTGGCGTCCGTGCAGCATCGTGCGCTTGCGCAAGACCCCCCTTTCTTCCTCCCCCTCGGCCCTCCCCATCCTAGTTATCCACCTCCCAACCTCCATGCCAGACAGGGAGACGGTTTCGCCCCTTGGGGCCAAAGCTGCGCAGAGAGAAAAAGGAGGCTTCAGCCTGGGGCCAAGGGGCTTTCTCTGCAGTTCGAACAGAGGGTCTTGGGCAATCGTCTTTTCTTTTACAAGATTCATAATTGAGGACGGGGACAGAGTTAGAGGTTCAGAGCTAGAGAACACACACAGTGACACAGGCAGACAGGCAGATAGACAGACAGACAGACCACACACACACACACACACACAATGCACGCATGCACACACCACAACTTGTGCAGGTCTGATCTTACGGCTTCCAGAATAACATAATGGAGTGGAGATGGTCCAGAGAAGGGTCACTCTATAATCAAAAGGATGGGGGGGGGCCAGAATGCCTTATGAAGATAGATTAAACAAATGTGCCCTCTTTAGTCTAGAACGATGAAGGCTGAGAAAGAGATGTGACCAGAGTGTATAAAATTATGCAGTTAGAGACAGAGAACACAGACTTATTCATCACAACTGATAATTCAAGAACCAACAGGCCACTAAGAGCTATAAGGAGGTTCAGCTAAAGAAAACAAGACACTATACCAGTACCCAGTTTGTATTATTGTTCAAGATTTTATATCCTGGTAGGCTTTTTAGACTATACCAGCTGTGTAAGAGATAAAGAAGAATGATCCATAAACCCATTTTGTAGATGAAGAAACTGAATACCAGTTGAAAATCTCCATGCGTTTGCTAAATTACAGAGGTGAGATGCAAACCTGGATCTCAAGTGCTCTTACTAAGGAAGCAGCTCTATTCCCCTGTTCCCACAATCAGCTTTTAGGTTGTGAAGGCCTTGCCTTTAAGGGCTAAGCCATCTCTCCAGCCCAATTTCCACAAACTCAATTCAAGCTAAGTGTAACCTGCTCCAGACAGGCTGGGGAGATGGGTCAATAGACAAAGCATCTGTTTGGCAATTCTGAGGTCTGAGTCCCATTCCCCAGAACCCAAGGAAAGCATCAGGTGCAACAGGACTTGTTTGTAATCCCAGCCTTGGGGAGGCAAAGACAGGAGGATCCCCAGGGTTTGCTGTCCATTTTCAGGTCAGTGTGGGATGCTGTCTCAAAAAATAAGGTGGAGGGAATGATTAAGGACAACCTCCGACATCTACCTCTTGCCTCATAAACACACACATGTTCATATGCACACACACTCGTGCGTGCACGCGCGCACACACACACACACACTCCTGACTTGACCATGAACGAGTGAAGGAAAGTACTGGGTTCCTCCCAGATCTGCCTTGCTAATCTGCTGTGAGACATTGTTTCCTTACCAGGAAATGTAACCAAAGGCCCTTGCCTTTTTACCTTCCCAAAAGGGAAGAAAAGATTCTTCCTGAAGGTTAAAAGGAAGGCTTTTGTAAAGAACTTGTATACCCCAGGGGCCAGGCTGAATGCTTTGTCACGTAGTATTAGCAGTCCTACACTACAGACTAAAGGTCCGTGGCACATGTCCTAGAGAGAGACAAGATGGCCACTCTTGTAAAGATTAAGCTTGGTGTGTAGGTCATTGTCCAGGAGCTGCACAAAGGCAGAAGGAAAATTTGTATTTCTGCTTTTGAAGAGCTAGTCTTTCAGTCCTGTTTAGTCCTTCCTTCCACCACTCTGAATATCTCATATTTAATATGAAGGATCCTGTGAACAGCACTGATTTCTCAGGAGTGCTTCTTAATTAGCTTATTTTGCCTCTGTGAAGTAGCCTTGAGGAAAGGAAGTTTTTATACAGGCTAGAGAAAAATGTTTACCACCACCTTCTTTAGCCATGCAGCTAGAGAGCCCGGGAAATGCCAAATACACACTTGTTACTGTAGCATGTGCTTTAAGTGGACTCAACTAAGCTTTTCCATTTTAGAAAGAAATACATTACCCATCCAGTGAAGCAGAGCGCATATGGTACTGGACCTTTATGAAAAGCGCCACAAACCAGTGAGGACTCCTTAATGAGGGGAGGGAAAAAGCCTTGCCTTCTGCAGTAGCTGTGAAAACTGAACATCATTTCTAAGAGTACTAGAGGAGCTAGCTGTTTAAAGACTTACATGCAGTATGTATCTTCCATGCTGTCTCTTGCAGGGGGTGGGGACTTTTGGGACTTGGAACACAGCAAACACTTAGTCAAGTCAAACATGACCTTGAGATGAGCAGGATAGACAGCCCCAGTAGCTGTATCGAGGCACGGAGGAGTAGCAGCCTTCTGCCCCGAAAATTGTGTTCTTCTTTGGATCTGGGGGAGGGGGCTATAATGAGAACTGGAGGAGTCAGGGGGACATGGTGACAGAGTTAATTCAGGTCCCTAAACTTCTTTTCATTCCAAAGAAAGTTTATCTGAATTCATAATGAGCTGGGCAACTAAAAGCAAGGGGAATTTTTCATGAAGTTCATGCCGATTTTCTTCCTGTCAAAACATGTGCAGATTTCATGCATAAATGGACTCTCAATAAATTTTACCAATAGTCAACCATCTAGATGAAGGAACAGGTATTTCATGCAAATGGAGGCTACTGTAAATTGCTTGGTTAGCTTTTGATTAAAAAAAGAGAAATTATTAAAGTAGCTTAAATAAATCCTTTTCATTGCATGCTTATCAAGCATACAGTGCTGCCCTGGGTTGCAAACTATTTTCCAGCATCAGGAAACTTTGCCAATGGATCTGCAGCCTAATTCTCTCTATCTTCTTGAAGCCATAATGAAGACTCTTCCCAGAAGCCTTCAGACTAGAAAAATGCCAGATGGCGCTCTGTCTCTAACACATTCACCCTGGGAATACTCAGAACAATCACCTCCTTATTTTGATGATCAATTTGACTTAGTTAAATTACTGTAGTACCTTTCAGATTCCAAATTCAGGACTGTAGGCCAGAAGGATTATGTCTACACACACATACACACACACACACACACACACCCCATTATGTATGTATATTTAAAGTGGTGGTCATATATATATTCATATCAAAAACATAATATGACATATTTATATATATATGCAGCTACGTATGAACATCTAAACCATTATCTCTACACACTGATCTTATCACCTATTTTTCAGCTTTCAGATTTCTGTTGACACAGAGGAGCTTCAGAAAGTGGAGCACCTCAGAGTTCACGCATTCTGATTAAGGTTAAGCATTGTATCTACCCGACTACTTTAGGTGAATGGCTAATGCTCAGTGTCTATAGCACAAATGAGTCTTTACTCAAGAAACCCATAATTCAAGGTTTTATTTCATCCATGAGACTTGGTTCCATTGTCAGTTGGCATTTTCTTTGGGTACAGGAAAATAACTATAGCACAGGGAACAACAATGGCAGTTGTCTGTGCTTTGGCGTTGTTTTCTATTTTATGCTGTTCTTTGATTATGAAACACCATTTTCCAATAGCAGTAAGAAATTTATCATAATGTGACATTTAAGTGGATGGGCCATCATTTACCTATGAGTCTACTGTTACTAGACATCTTAGAAGTTTCCAATTTTCAAACTTGAACTGAATCTTGCATCTTTTTTTAAGCAGAGGCTACAGCTCTACAGTGGAATTATTAATTCAAGAGTTCCAAACTGTATATTGCTAAATGAATTTTTATCCCATACATAAAATGCAAATGTGTATACATTTTCTTCTCTCTCTCTCTCTCTCTCTCTCTCTCTCTCTCTCTCTCTCTGTCTCTCTCACACATACAAACACACGCACACACACACACACACACACACACACACACACAATCGCAAACCAGAAACCAGATGAAGCTTTCCAACATGGATATCCTTTCTCAGTTACTCTCAAGAAGTAACCAGTACTCTGATGTTTATCATCAAGCCCATATACTTTTTGTTTATTTTAGCAAATGTATTTTAATTACATTTCCCTTTCCTTTCCTCCCTCTAAAACCTCCTATATACCCTCCTCTATCTTCTTCAAAGTCATGACTTCTCTTCCTATTGTTATTGCATGCATATATGCATTTATTTATGCATATGTGTTTCTAAATATGACCTATCAGTTCATATCATGTTACTCATATGTATATTTTCTAAGCTGACCATTTGGCACAGGTTAGTCGGTGCTGTCGTCCCTAGAGAGGACCACCACTTCTGCTCCCAACGTTCCTCAGTTGCCTGTAGTTAGTTCTTTGTGTAGGATTGAGGACTTTTGAAGCCAAATTCCTTTAAGGTTTTTAATATGTATCATCAGCTTGCCTTCCAAAACACTGGGAGGAAAGACAAGGAAAGAATCTCAGTTCCCACACCCTTTGGGTTTGCCATAGAAAAGGAGATACGGTCATCAATATGCAGAGAGAGTCGGGAAGCTGAATTGGGGTTTCCCTGAGCAAAAGGTTTCCAGTAGGCACCACAGATATAGAATACAGAAGCAGAAATCAGTCCCAGCAGACAGAAAACATGGTCACAGCCTGTACATACCTTCAAATCCTCCAACTACTCACATGTTTTCATCGTGCATTCTTTTTATTTAAAAAAAATCGTTTATGTGCTTGGTGTTTTGCCCAATTATATATCCGTGTGAGCCTGGTTCCCAAAGAAGCCAGAACAGGATGTCAGATTCCTGGGTCTAGTTATAGTCAGTTATGAGCACCATGTGGGTGCTGGAACGTGCACCCAGGTCCCCCTTGTTGAAGTCTCTTTTGTCTTCTTTGCACAGACCTAGTCTTTACACGTGGCTTTCCATTTTTCTACACTATCACTCAGCTATATCTGGTATGGAGCTGGCATTAATACTTGTTGAATATATAACAATTTGTAGTTATAATTTTTCTGCTTAATTAAAATACATGGCGATGTTGTAAAACTTTCCTTACCTGCTGAGTCACACCATAGCAGATTACTAGTCCCCACAATTTGCTATACAATAAAAATAAGGATCTATAGGTTGGTTTTCATTTTTCCAGAATTTTTCCTGTGAATATTTTTACTTTTGCTGATCAATTGAGAATTAAATGCCCCTCTTTAAAAGTAAACTTTTGAAATAACAAAACAGTAAATCTTTTACTAACCATTATGATATATTTAATAGTTCACAAATGTCTTACATCAAAGTCAATCTTCAACAAACCAAACTGAACAGGAGTTCATTCTTAGGTATAAGACCTCCTCCAACTTTATGATACATATTGAGTTGGTATAGGAAGGGTGCAGAAATTCCATCTCCATTCTCATCACTAATGTGTGGTAACAAGCATCAAGAGAGTTCTGTGAGAATGAATAGAACAAAAACATTTTTATTTCAAATTACTTTGTTTGGAAACGTTAATAGAACATCACAATGATACAAGGATACATACTTCTACTGAATTCTGGATAGGAATGTTCTGAAGAATGAGCAATCTGTTTCCTACTACAGGAAGGAGATGGTTTCTTTTTAAGGTCAAAGCATTTGTTTTCCCACAGAATTTCACGTCTCCCTGATGTGAAGGTGCAAAAGTGCAACAGAGAACAATAATGCACAAGACAATGGATACCCAGAGAACAGTGTAATACTAAAACAGCTAGACAATGCTTGCATTTTAGAATGCATGCTTAAGTTTAGAATAAATGCAACAGATTAAAAAAACAGATTAAAAAAAAAACAAAATCAGAGTGAGATCAGTCAAGGAGTAAAATATTTTGTAGAGTAAATATTTATTAAAGAAAATAGCCATGCTGAAAACTTCGCCATGCTTATTACTCTTTCACCGGGAAATGGGGGAAGGTGGTGGAGGAAGGGCTTTAAGCCCATGGGAACTATTTTGGTGAAACATTCAGGGGGTATATCGTCATTTAAATGCTCTGGTTTGCTGACGGCGGGTGGCAGTTGGTGAGATTAGTACATACAATAGAATTCAGTTAAGGCATAGCTGTCCTGTTTCCTTCCTCTAATTACTGAGTCAGTACATCCTTTTCCTTTTTCATAAAAAACAAATCATTAAACAACTAATTACATGTGCGTTGTCACAGGCGGGTATGTGTGTGTGTCCAACTGCTTCTTTCAGGTTTAGCTGGAGAGGATTTCTGTGTTCAGTAGTTTCTGGGAATCAATAGATCTGCTACAGTTAAAACTGCTCCGCAGAACCTTTAAAAATGTTTACACTCTGTGACCCAGTAATTCTATTCTGGGAATCTGTACTAGGGAAAAGAGAACTCTGGACTAAGATTTATGTGGAAGGACAGCAATAGTAATGTTATTTACAGCCTAAAGATCACAAGGGAAAAATGCTCAAAATTAGGAGGAATGATTAAGGAGATGATGCCATAGCCACCTAATGAATTTGGAATACACCTAGTAAAAATTGTATCTTAAAATATTCAAGAACATAGAAATGTACATAACAATAAGTGAAGGGGTAGGGCTAATATCTACATGTATGCTTTGATCCCAGTTTTATTTTAAAATTTCACACATATTCCAGACAAAATGACTCAAAGGACATTTGAAACTTTAATTATATCTGAGCAGGAAAATGGCAAATTATTGTATACTTTCCTGTATTTTTCAAATTTATTTTAAAAACTGCCTTGCTAAAATTAGTGTCAGCCAACCAATTCCATTCAATAAATCAATTAAATAAATGGGTGGGTGTTAATTATATCTCAGCCCTGCAGTGCATGCCTGAAGTCACTCAAATGTACTGTTTGATTCCTCTCTCTTTTCTCTCTCTCTCTCTCTCTCTCTCTCTCTCTCTCTCTCTCTCTCTCTCTCTCTCTCTGTCGCCTATTTCAGTCTTGTTTGCCTTTATACAAGTTTCAGAAAATGTGACACCTCTTTCAAGGGAATTTGTAGTTCTCATTGGTGTGATTAATGCTTGTTGGTTCTGGCAGGTGGGCAAGTACTTGTCCTGGTACAGCTATTCATGCCCCTGAAAGTACACCAGTAGGGGCTGTTACTCTGTGAAGTGCCCAGAAGGAAGGAACAGTTCAGTAGAAAGCTGGGAAGATAAAAGGAACTTTGTGCAGACACTTGAGGAAAAGGGACAGAAATTTGGGGGCAAGACATAATTATACAAAGTGATACAGGCAGTAACTGTATTTACTAGAGAGGATTTCCCTAAGACAGTGTTTTGATGTATTACTGTTTAAAGGGAATACAACTGAACTTATAAGGAATCCTATTGGAGGTGAAATGCACCTAAACTCACACCTGTCTCCCATCTCTGTCAGGAACGCAGAATCTTTTTATATCAAGGAGGGGACTGTTCAGTAAAGGCTATCTTCCTTTAACAAAAACTCCTAAACAAGAGAAGTAAAAATATACAGGGCAATCTCAAATCAAACAAATATTGCATTAAAACATGAGTCTTCCCTTCTCCCAATTTCACTCTACAAAGGTAGCCTCTATTGAAAGTTCAATGTATATATTTTCAGACATTTCTACTTTTCCTCTGCATATACAATAAGCACATGAGTACACACATATTTGTAATAGTGAACAAAAATTGAACCATACTGTAAACATTATTCTGTAACATACTTAAAGCCAACATATTTATGAAATCTATTTTCTATGTCACTATATATAAACTTACTCATTTTAAAAGATGCTGCATATTATTCCATAGGGTTTTAGATTTAAAAAAAAAAAAAAAACCCTCCATGATTGGACATTTAATTTAGTCCCAGGTTTTTTTTATACCTATAAGCAATGTGGTGAACATGCCTGTGTGCACACCACAGAATCAATTTAAGAGAAAATCTTCCTTCCATCAGATATGCATTACCTAACCATTTGCAATTAGTTTCCTGGGCTCTGGAGAACAGTTTTTTAATGGGTATGCCAAATGTTCTGTAGCATCCCGAATAGTCCAAGCATCCTTTCAATTAAGTTGCAGTCTACTACACACTGCATTTTAAATTACATTGTGCTTTAAGGACACGGAGCTGTCTTACATTATTGATACTGTTATAATGTCCTATCTTGATATTAATATCCTGAACTTGAATGAGCACTGTCTGAAGAGTGTGGGCAGCCAGAAGCTGCTGGTACCTATGACCAAGGGTAGCACAAATATAGATGCATAATTGTTGCTCCTCCAATCGCACCAGCATCTCTCCAGCATCAGACACAAGGTCCAATTTTCAGATAAGACATTTATCTGCCACCTATTGTTTGACAGGAAAGAAGGGGACAAACACCTATCTGACCATCTGAACCAGTAAGTGAAGCCTGCTGCTTTCTGCTGTCTCCCACTCTATCTGCTCCCCTTACTCAAATTGAAACAATCACTCATTGTTTCAAACATGCTCTCTGGCTGTCTACAAGCCTTTATCTTGATATCCTACTTTAGGTGAACTCTTTAGCCATTGTGTGACACCTCCATTAAAACTTATTCTTCTTAGAACGTCTATCTACTAGTATTCATTTGTATTGGCATGGCTAAGTATTCTTTAATCTTGGGATCAGAAGACGACTTTCCATTGTAGGTATTGGCCAAATTAGCAAATCTCTCTGAATCTGTTTTAATGTCTGTGAATGGGAACCATGCAGATCTCTGTTTTTAGTATTTCATGATATCTTTTCTCATGAAGAGAATATAAAGATGAAACTACGTTGGATGTAAGCAAGAGCTCTTTGATTATATGATGTAAATTAAATATTCCTTATGAATTATTTGTTCCAGATAAACTAGCTTCAAAGAGTAGAACCACGTTAGAATGGAGAAACCTTTCCAGACCTTCAAACACACATATGTGCAAGATGATGTTATCATCAGGAAAGAACTCACCAGAGATCCCTAAGTGGAATTATTAGAAACATCTCTGTTAGTCTTTAGTCTCACCAAAGGACAGGAAAGTTGGTAGGAAGCGGGTAGAATAGCATAGATCTCCATGGGTTGGCCCAAGGCTCTGTCTTCCCTGCGGAGATGTGTTCTAGCAACTGTTTGGTGTATTTTTTAAAGGTCAGAGAGGCTTTGGCTCTATAGGATGGAGTGGCTGTGACACCTGATTAATGTCTGTGCAGTACTTTCCAGAATGAAATTTAATCAGCAGAATGATTGCAGCAAGCAGCTGCCTGGAGGAAAATGATCCTGTTCTAATGGTGGCTTGTTTGATGTGTTGGCATTGTAGTAGGGCACGTACATTATTAGTCCAACCCAAGGGGCCCCAACTAGGACACTAGATCAACTAGTAGGGAAATCCAGTAAATACCATTGGCCCTTCCATGGCTCTGTGTAGGGTCATCACTGTCAGACTGTCAGTTTCTCCTCACTCCAAGGACCTTTGCTGTCAGTCTCCTTACCACCCTGGGGTCCTCCTTGTCAGCTCTTTTTACCCACCTCCTATCATTATCCATTCCCAATGTGTCCTCAGATCCATCGTCCTTGGCACCTCCCTCACACTGCGGCTCCAAGGCTTTCCCTGACAGCTTCCTCATGACACACTTGCATATACACACAAACACATTCCCCTCCCCTCCCCTCCCTCACAGATATTCTCAAGGTTTAAATGAAAAGAAACATGGCCTTGCCTCACAGAAAATGATGGGAACGTTCAGGTCTAATTAACCCTTCTTGCCCTGTTTTCCCATTAGAAGCACAGAGGTGATTATATACTGACTTGCAGAAATTCTGGGCTCAGTATTATACTCTATAATATGTAGGAAATTCAGCACAGGTTTATGTGCCTGACATCTCCTAGCACAAATGGTGTACTCTTCGTGGAAACTGATTACATGGGTCATTCCCTGCCAGGATTTGTGGATCTATGGCATGAGATTTTTTTCCTAATAGAAAAGATAATACCATTGAGCTAGTCACAATTTCTTTGCTGAACTTTGTTGTCCTAGTTGGACTTTTTTTTTTCATTGAATCTCAGAGTATCCCCAGAATCACAAGTGTGCGATTCAGAATAAGTACAGTACTTGAAACCATGAAGCCCACAGTCCACAGTTGGAAGAGAGCTTTGAAGGGTCAAAATGAATAGAACCGTAGCTTTATCTAACATCAAAGGATGAGTAGTCTATTGTCTTGTGGGTCATTGAGATACTTCAAGATTCATACACATCTCCTGAGGGCCCAGTGTCTGAAATAAATGTGGAATCCAGGGAAAATGGAAGCTAGATTAGAGTTCCTAGCCATATTAAGTTATGCTTGTGGTGGAGGAGGGTTATAGAGATAAAATAGGAAGGAATGAAATGTGAAGAAATGTTAGTCATAGTTAAAAGACACTGTAAATAGTATGGAACAGATCCTAGTTAAAAGACATTGCAAATAATATGGAACAGACTCTCAAGTGAGCACTTGATATTTTCCAGGGACTAGAAATAAGGAAAATGTATATCCTGCTACCTGGGAATAGACAGACAAATGCATGCAAGACAAATTTTGAAATATTATTTCAGCCAGGGTTAATAGCACATATCTGTAATTCTAGCACCTGGAAGACACAGAGAACCATAGGTTGGAGGCTAAGTCTGTGAGCTGCATGGCAAGACTCTGTTTCAATTTTTTTCAATACAAACACTTAAGGATATTGATAAAGGTGTGTTCTGGCTAGTGAGAGAGGACTAAGAAGTAGTCCATAGAATGGAGGCACAGAGGAAGTGTCACATGACTTAATTATTAAATATTTATTCTTGATGAAGGTAGTCAGGGATTAGTTTTGTTCTTTATTGTATGCCTAAAGCTGAGGATAGTACCAGGAATATTATAGAAACTCAGTAAATGCTCAGCGAACAAATGAATAAGTGCATATATGTGCCAATCCAAGTGCTAAGCACTTGAGATACATGACGAAGAGTATAAAGTTTTTCATCAAGACTATATGGTTTAGAGGTTGGAAAGATGTTTCAGTGGATAATTACACTTTCTATGCCATCATGAGAAGCCCAACTCAGATCCCAATGTGGGTAATATAAAAAGCTGGTCATCCTACAAACACCTGTAACTGTGACTTCAAGAAGCCCAGTCCAATTCTCCTTTCTAGCCTCCAGGCCTACACACACACACACATCGATCAGGTTTTTAAAAGATGAACAAGTTTACATAATTCAGATTCTTTTCTTTTTCATCTACTACTATGCAATTGTATTAAAGTAGGCTATTGAGATCTTCAACAGTTATTGAATCATTGTCCTAGTTGAGACACTAGCTATGAGACATAACAACCAGGAGATCCTGGTAGTGTAGAAATCTGGTGTAGTTTTAGGTGTGCATTTATTACTGTTATAGATTATGAATTACTGACCATTTTAAGCAATGAAATGTACCACCTTGTGTCTATTAACAATTTATCTCAAAGTCTATTTTGTCTGGACTGGATCTGCTTCAATTCTCCCTCGGTTAGATTACGTGGTCTACTTTGATCTCTCTTTTTATTGTAACATAATTGTGTTGTTTTAATCTAAATCCTTGCCTCTTGCAGATAGCACATAGTTGAATCATTTTAGAAATGTGTTAATTAAATTTGTTCTTTGATGATATCGTACATGTATATAATACATTCTAATTACTCTCACCCCATCCTCTCTTATCTGTTTTCCATACCAGTCAATCCCTCCTTCTTCTCTACAACTCCAGTCACCACATTTTTTTTTTTAATTGACAGGGCCAGCCATGTGTAGATGCAGTACAGGTAACTGAAGGTACTGTGAGCTCATGATTGCCCAGGAGATGCTTTCCACATCCCTTCACACTATCTTCTGAAACTTACGTTCTCTCTGTCTCTTCATCCATGCTGTCCCTTAAGTCTGAGAGGGGCTGTTATAGATGTCTTATTTATGGCTGAGAACTTGGCACTCTGTGAAACTGAGTGAAATGAATTCACTATTTTCTACAAAGAGAAGCTTCTCTCACCAAGGTTGAGAGCAGCATTCATCTACGGGTATAATAAATGTGGTATGTAGAAGGCAGTTTGGCGCTATGTCAATTAAACAATAGTAATAAGGTCTCCTTTGGAGCCTAGGACTTCCCCTGTCATGTGTTTTTGTCTGGGTTACAGTACCAGGCATGGATTCCCTCCTGTGGAGTAAGCCTCAAATCTAGTCAAAGGATGGTTAACTATCACCATAATAGATGAGGCACAAGTAGACAAATCTTACCTAGATGGCTGATACTGATGTTTATAGGGTTCACACCTGAATAAGATCATTTGGATCATTTTTTTAACAGACATTTTTCTTTCACAGTAAAAGTATGCTAACTTAAACATTAATTAATAAAAGAAAAAAACACAAGGACAAAGACGGGAAAAAGAACTTTATTTCAGTCTAGCTCCACTCATTTCCCCTTCGTTCACGCTTGTCATAGAAATTACAAATCCTGGGTGTGTAGTGGTGCAGATTTGTTAGGATAGCTTTCTGTAACTGTCTTTTAAATCGTAAAAAAGAGAATATGGTGTGATTTGTGTAAAAAGATGACTATCACTAAGTTACTGTGAGAAAAGTTTTATGGAACAAAGAATGAGTCTATAGATGTATTGCAGCAGAATAGTAAGGCTAATGCTCTCCTACTCTCCCACTCTGTTACATATGTTGTCACTGCAACAAAGGACTCCGTTTTCAAGGGTGCAGAAAAGAGATTGAAACATGGATGCAGAATATGACAAAACTGGAAACCCACAACTAATTAAGATAATGTATAAGGTGAAACACAAAATGGGGCAAAGTAGCTTTTGTGCCCTCTATTGTCGCATAGATTCTGAATTCCTTTGCTGAAATGTACCAATTAGTAAGGCTTTATAGACTGAATCAATATAGAGGATCAAATTATAGCTATATAGAGAGGCCCACGAACTTTAAACAAAGTACTCCCAATGATGGTAAGGGAATTATTAAGTATGGAGGACACATATGTGTGCCTCAACTCAACTGTCAGAATCATTATTTGGCCTAAAGTCCCTATGGTCGTGTTGTACTCGTTATGCTAAAAAATCCTCTAAGTGGGCATGGATACTCTGAGTAATAAATAATTAAATGTTTGGCACTTTAAACTTGGCTCGGTTAAATGAAATGCAATGGTTTCATTAAAATAATGAATGATGGCACAGTGTGACTTATAACAGGGTCTTCAATAATGAAAAAGTATAAGACTGAAGCAGCAAAAGGGGCAACTATCCCAACTGCTTTTCTATTTAATGTTCCAAATGTGCCTGGTTTTAAACCTGAAAAAATAATGCCTCAGTAGGCAACTGCACTTCAATATAAGTCATGTCCATTAAAGGTCTTATGCCCAATAGCCAACATTACTGGGATGGATGACTCTATCCAATTAGCAAGCAGTAAATACTATGTTAATATAGGTTTGAATGTTATATTCAATGTTTAACAATTTAAACAATTAAATTAAATAATGTCTAATTAAACAATTTCCCTGAGAAGAATGTGACCAAGAGTTAACATAATTGGTCACACTGTAGACAGTCAACTGAATGCCCTGACCAACAAATGATCTTATATAATACTTTGCTCTCAATGTAGTTTACCATCTCTGCCTAAAGAACACAAGCCTTGCCTTTGTGCAGGCAAAGCTACTGAAGCCTCCTTTCTTCACAACGAACCTGAGTCTGGGCCCTCTAGTGAGTCCTATCTACCAAAGATATTGGACTTCCCTATCCTCCATCATTTGCTATATGCCATAGTACTGAGAGAAGTTAAACTTTTCACAGGCCCTTGACTAGGTATGAATTAATCCACTTTATGGATGCTATATCACCATAGTATAAAGTTCAATAGAATGTTATTATTTTTCTTCCCTTTGCCAGAATTTCCCTGAGAAGAATGTGACCAAGAGTTAACATAATTGGTCATGCTTCAGACAGTCAACTGAATGCCCTGGCCAACAAATGATCTTATATATACTTTGCTCTTGAACTGTTGCCTTAAAATTGTCTCTTTTAGAATAGAGGACTCTTAAAATTTCTTCTTTTGTAGATATTCAAACTATAAATCAATGTAATATATCTCTGCATATACTAAGTTAACAGTAAATGGACTTACCCCCTTTTGCAGTTTCAGGCCCTGTTAGCAGTGCCTGAAAAAGTACCGATTTGCTTTTCCGAGGACAAAATACCACGCTCTTAAAGAAGGCATCCAGTATAACTCCCACCCCATGGGCAGCTGCTTTAATTGCAAGCCTAATGGGCTCTTCAGAGAACTCTTAAGTTGAAAAGTGACAAATGGACCCCATTCAATGTCACTTTTGCCAAAGGCACTGATTAATCTAGATTCATGCATAGGGGCCAGCATCTTCTACATCAGCGCCATATAGGTCCCTCAAATGCCATTATTAGCTATATATGGGGATAACTGTAATGCTCATGGTTTTTTATGACCATGTGACCCTCATACTCCTAATTTAGTGGCTGCTTCACCTCTCAGGAAGACACTTCTACTCCTCCACAAGTCTCAATTGTCACTAGTTTAAATTAGTGTGATTATGTCAGAGGGTCAACCATGGCATAAGCCCTAAAATTAAGTACTTCTTTGACATCTGGAAAAATCACAAGGGTATAAAATAGCTTAACCATAAATTCAATTCTCCACTAAGCTCCTGTAGATAAAATTCCTAATCTTTAATATATATACAAACTTAGCACACTTCTTGCTTATCCCTAGGTGGGAGGCATTAGTTCTTGAAGAGCCCATGGAATTACTCAAGGAAGCTAATCACAACCTTCCATGGAAACCAAGGGGCACATAAAAACTACAAGAAATGAACCCTGCTGTTCACTCTATTGTCAAGTACAACTTCTTGTGAACTTTCATGGTACAAAGTGTCCTCCTCTTTTAGGTTATCTATATTTTTGACTGTCAGCCTCATCTGAGCAATAACAAGAGTTACATGTTTAACTATTTCCATAAGCCTATGAGGATCCATCCTTCACCATTGAATTGAAGATATGACCCAAATCAGGAAATTCAAAGGGAAAAACAGTGTCCTTTACATTTACTTACATAGTTACTGGCTTTTTGTTCCTTTCATGGGGATCTAAGTCACCAGTGTCCTTTCATTTCCACATGAATATTACCATTTTTCATTACTTATAAAGCAAGTCTACCGGCAGTATGACTATTTGTTAATCTGTGTCTTAGTTAGGGTTTTACTTCTGTGAACAGACACCATGACCAAGGCAACTCTTATAAGGACAACATTTAATTGGGGCTGGCTTACAGGTTCAGAGGTTCAGTCCATTATTATCATGGCAAGAACATGGCAGCAATCCAGGCAGGCATGGTGCAGGAGGAGCTGGGAGTTCTACATCTTCATCTGATGGCCTCTAAGAGAAAATTGGCTCCCATGTGGTTATGAGGAGGGTATCATTGCCCACCTCCACAGTGACACAGTTCCTCCAGTAAGGCCACACCTTCTAATTGTGCCACTCCCTGGGCCAAGCATATACAAACCATCACAATCTGGAAACGTCTTCATTTCTTTTACCTTTTTTTCTTTGAGGTAACACTTCTCAAGTGCTGGGATCACAACCATGTCACACCATACTCTGTTTCTTCCTTTTCATTTCAATGAATAGTCTTACTGTGTGTGTAATTCAGTTTGTAAGACAGATTTTCAGTCTGTTGCCCATACTGGCCTTGAACTGGTGACTTTCCTGCTTTAGACTCCAAGTAGCTAGGATTTTAGGGATGTACAACCTCTTTACAGATTGATATAGAATTCTTAGATGACAATCTTTTTATTTGAATATATTTAATGCCATCTTGCTGCCTTCTAGCCTCTATAGTTTTCATAAGAAATGTAACTTCTAATTTGGGTGAATATCTCTTATGTGCAATGAGTTACTTTTCCCTTTCTGCTTGCAAGCTTTACTATCTTTCAATGGTTTAGTTATTATAGAATTAGGCATGGAACTCTGAATTTATACTATTTGGAGTTCATTTCATTTCTTAGATGTGTAGATTCATGTTATCATTCAACTACAATGAAATGCAGAATTTGACTTTACATTCTCTCAAATAAATTTCTCCCCACATTTTCTCCCTTCTCCTTTTTGGCCTCCCATTGTGCTCATGTTGGAATGCTTGGTCCAACACGACTATGAGTCTCTGTTCGTTATGACACTGTTTCTTTCTAGCCATTGTGCTTAATAATATCAACGGACTTATCTTTCAGCTTGCTGATTATTTCTTATGTCCGTTTCCATAGTGACTCACTTGCATCAGTTACTTTATATTTCAAGTGCACACTTTCTTTCCCTTCTTCTTTTTCTTCTTTTCATCTTTTTTTTTTTTTTTTTTTTTTTTGAGACAGAGCCTCTCTTTTATGTAGCTCTTGTTGTCCTGGAACTCATGCTCTAGATCAGACTGGCCTCAAACAGAAATCCATCTGCTTTTGCCTCCTGTGTGCTGGGATCAAAGGTGTATGCTACCACACCTGACTCAGCTCCTCACTTTCTACATCATAATTGTTGTGTTACTGATTGCTTGGTGAAATCATATAATACTTCTGTAGATATGAGTTCTTCTATTATAAAGAAGAACTCACTTATACTCACTTATAAACTTAACCTAATAAGTGCTAAGCCTGAGCTTTCTCAGTGACAGTTCTTATTTATTATTTTTCTCTATCAACATATCACCCATTCTTTGTTTTTTTTTTATTTCTCAACTTTTTAAAATGATATTTTAAGTCATGTAATATGGCAATCATGGAAATTAGTTTCTTTTTAAATCTTGTGTTATACTTTAATCACTAATTATTTTGATATTATTTCTGTTAGTTTGTTGTATGGCTTACTGAAGTGACTCTGTGATGTTTATACCCTTGCCATGTGTGGTCACTGAAGTCTCTGTTTAGTTTGGTGGTCCTGTAAGGATTTTAATAGATTTAAAATTAGATCTATTAAAAATTGCTGGCACCAGTGAGTTTGCGTGTATTCGCTGGTTTTCTGTGTCAACTTGACACAAGCTGGAGTTATCACAGACAAAGGAGCCTCCCTTGAGGAAATGCTTCCATAAGATCCAGCTGTAAGGCATTTTCTCAATCAGTCATTAAGAGAAGAGGACCTAGCCCATTGTGGGTGGTACCATCCATGGGCTGGTAGTCCTGGGTTCTGTAAGAAAGCAAGCTGAACAAGCCAGGAGAAGGAATCCAGTAAGCAGCACCCCTCCATGGTCTCTGCATCAGCTTCTGCCTCCAAGTTCCTGCCCTGTGTGAGTTCCTGTCCTGACTTCCTTTGGTGATGAACAGCAACATGGAAGTGTAAGCTGAATAAACCTTTTCCTCCCCAACTTGCTTCTTTGTCATGATGTTTTGTGCAGGAATACAAACCCTGACGAAGACAGCACGTCTTCCCTGGGGCCCCTGCGTTCTCTCAGAGGCATGAAACACTCAGCTTCACAATTTTTAACTTTGTATCATTCTTCACGTCTGTTCCTGTAGAGCCTCTGTATCAGCTTGAGGAGATTTTTGACTCTGCAGTGCTTCTTGTGAATATACAGCCCTATTTGTGTGTGGGACTTTCTAGCTTCTCTAGATCTGTCGGAACTCTGCCAGCATCCTATGGACCTTTATTTTCAATTTTTTTTTTGTCATCCTTGGATTGGAACATTGTTTGTTCCAATCTTTATCGAATGGCCTTGCTTTCAAATAATTCCCACTTGTTATTTTCAACTCAGTGAAAAGACAAACTGAATTAGGACAAATAAGGACAGATTTTCGAATGGGATCTTCCAAGAAATGATGAGACAAGCCAATTAATGGCCATAAGTAAGAGCACAGGGCTTCATAGACGCTGCAGCTCCATTCTGCCTCCTCTAATAGCTGTCAGTTCCTATATGTCCACATGATTCTAGAATGCCAATTTTCAAAACTCCAGAGTGAGAGAGCCAGAGATGGTCATGTCACACCTTAAAACACCAAAGAGCTTATTCTTTTCATATTTTCCTTGTATGTTTTCTGAGTGTTTTGCCTACATATATGTATTTGTATCACAGGTGTCCCTGGTGCCTACAGAGGTCAGAAGAGGGTGTTGGATCCCCCTGGAACTAGACTTATAGACAGTTGTGAGTCACTGTGTTAGTGGTGGGACTAAACTTGGGTCCCCTACAAGTGGAACAAGTGCTCTTTAACCACAGGAGCATCTCCTCATTCCCCATGCTTATTCTTATCACAATCTAGACATCAGGGAAAAAACCCTGGTTCCTACCATTATGAACACAGCTCTGTTTCTTCCATAAAACATTTTTTTTCTTCCTTACCACACCATTATTTCTGACATCAAGCTGATACAGTTTTTGAACTTGTATTGCAGGTATCTGTAGGTATACAGATATGCAGGCATATCCTCTACCCTCTGTGAAGCTGTAGATTAATATTTGAAGTTTATTATAAGATATAAGTAGAAGATGCCATTGGATCAGATTGGTCACTCAATGAGAATTTGAAAGATTTGGAAGCCTTAAGACAGAACTCTAAGGAATAGAAATACTTAAAAGTTAGAGAGAAACTGGAGATAAAGAAAGCATGATCAAAAAGGCAAGATGAACCAGAAAACTTAAGTTTTTTAAATAAATTTCTTATTGACAGCCATCCATAGTTTGAAAACCAGGAGAGTCCCCATCTTTCTTCTTGCTGATATGGAATCACGGATATTGGTATCTAGCCTAGCAGCTGCTCTCTTCTTCATACAATGACATTTGTTACATCTACCAGACAAAAGTTTGTCTATTTCGCTAATCTTTTCAACTCTTGCTCAAATCCAGGCTTGTTTTGGAAACCTTTTAAAACAGAATCAGTCTGTATCCTTCATTCTGGATTCCTGGATCTCTTTTTATCTTTCTGCCAGTATATCTTTATTTATATGTATATCTATCTAAAATATTTTGCTTTGTTCCTGAATGTTATGTTTTTAATGTGGCCTCTCAACAATTCAAAAGTTGTCAATTCTAGATGAGGTATATCTTGGCATTATTTTAACAACATATAAATCTAAAATTATATTCATAAAAATAAACTTAAAAAAATAAGAGAGAAACAGTGAATAGGTGTTGTTGAATGTGTTATGGAGTCTGAAAAAGCAAACTAAAGAAACACTGTATGTTTGCTGCTGTACAGAAGCAATACAATGAAAATACAAGGCAATATTTGCATAAAATTTGCTGAATACAAAACAAAGATGCTTCAGTAAATACATTCCAAAATTAAGAGGTTGAAGTGGGAACCTAAAATGGAATAGAAGCAGAAACAAACAAACCTACCAATATTTCATATACATAATATAATCATGTGGAGGATTATACATAGAGGGACAATACACAGAGAAATGTTTTAACACTATTTTGACTGGATGTCATCAAGTTAAAAACAAAGGAATTGTAAGAAATAGTACTTACTAAGTATATTTTTGTGCACTGGTAGAGTGCAACAGCTCTGGAAGTTACTGTAAATGCACTCAAAAATTACAAACATCAGGCTTCTTGGTGTCAGAGGAGGGAATCACAAAATAGAAAGGAGAACGCTTAGGAGGTAGTCTTTTTTGGGGGGATCTGAAACACTGTAAACACTGTGAATTCATGATTATTGATATGTGTGACTGATACAACGAATAAGGCTCAGTAGCAAAAGAAAAAGAGAAAGGAATGAAGGAAGGAAGGAAGGAAGGAAGGAAGGAAGGAAAGAAGGAAGGAAGGAAGAAGAAAATGCCCTTGTGGTAATGAGCATATCTAGTGCCTGTATTTTGGTATCTAGATAATCATCCTTAAGTAAAGGAACAGAAAACTGAGAGAAATGGCTGGATCCAGGATAGAACAAAAGCATATGCCTTGCACTACTGGAAACTAATGAAATATGGAAAGCCTTTGGTCCTGTGAAAGCTCGATGCCCAGGGTAGGGAAATGCTAGGGCAGGGAGGCAGGAGTGTGTGGGTAGGTGGGGGAGCACCCTCATAGAAGCAGGGGGGAGGGGGATAGGATAGGGAGTTTGCAGAGGGGAAACCAGGAAAGGGGATAACATTTGAAATGTAAATAAAGAAAATAGCCAATTAAAAAAATTTTAAAACAGAAATATTGAAAATATGATAGATAAATGTCAAAGGGACACAGAAGCTGACCTGAAATGATACCAAATATGTGACAAATTCATGAACAGCATAGAGAATAGTAATAAATTATAATACATATGCAACAAATGTTTACAAATACACACTAAAATAAATAATATACACTTTCATACTGTAAAATATCAGTTGATAAATGTAAGACACAAATGATAGAATTTAAAAATTACCATTTGGCAACCACCATAATATTTGTTTTTGGGCAAGAATCATGAACAGTTGCTGAAACCAGCAGGTGAAATTATGCGGGAAAATAGGTACCATTAGAAGTCTCAAAGAATCCATAAATGTGTATTTATTTCAATGTAATAGTTATTTTATGCAATTATGTGCATTGATTGCAATGTGTATATAATGTTACAGTGAAGGAAAGAAGTCCTCTGTTGGGGACCACATTAAAGAAATAAAGTTAAAATTGTGAACCAAAGGACAATGGAATATCATGTGTCTCCAATATGATGCACTGTACATACACATCAGTACTGGCAAGATGGCTCAGCAGTAATAGGCACTTGCTATTCTTATAGAGGACTGGGTTCAGTTCCCAGCAGTTGCAAGAAAACTCACAGCTATCTGTAACTCCAGTTTCTGGGGTTCCAACACCTTCTTCTGGCCTCCACAGGCACTAGGTATGCAAGTGGTGCAAAGACACACATGCTGAAAAGACATCTATGCACAGAAATAAATAAACACAGTTGTTAAACACAGAAAGAACAGCAGCTCTGTGACACTTCTGCCCCAAGTGCAACAACTAAATCTAATAATGAGGAATCAGCAGAAACCCAAATTAAGAGACATTCTAAACATAGCAGACCTTTAATTGTTGAAAAAGTCACATCCAGACAGAGAGTGAGGAACTGTGAAAGATTTAAAGGAATCTAAAAGGTTATAGTAATTAAATACTGTGTATAGTCCTGGATTGGATCCTAGACTAGATTTTTTTTCTTTTGTTACAAATGCCACTAGTTCAACACTAATGAAACCAAATTTTAAATAGGAATTTGACACATCTAATAATATTATTGTATCAGTATTCATTTCCGAGTTTGATAATTGTTCTGACATTGAGAGACTGTCTCTGTTTTTAATACCTGTGTAATACCACAAATCAACAAAAACAATCATATGGCCTAGCTTGCTAACTTTGGTAAATAGAGTCAAAGGAAATCCTCGCCATTGCTCTGCAGCAATGCACGGTATTCTGAATCCCAGACGCATAGTTTTGGAGCAGTCTTTCACTTGTGTTTATAAAGTTCTAGCATTTCCAAGTATCATGTACTGCCCCCTGATATCATCCATTCATTTTTGGAATGCAGGTGCTAAAGACAACAGATTTTGTTCTTGGTGGTCAACCTTACCACTGGAGTATTTATTGACTCAATACTTTGATTGTTGTTGTTTTTTTTTTTCTTCCTTTGATTCCATTTTTGGGTGGAAGGTAAATTTAAATTTAGGTTAGTATTTATTGAGCAGTCTACTTAATTTTTTTTTCGAGACAGGGTTTCTCTGTGTAGCCCTGGCTGTCCTGGAACTCACTTTGTAGACCAGGCTGCTGGCCTCGAACTCAGAAATCCTCCTGTCTCTGCCTCCCAAGTGCTGGGATTAAAGGCATATGCCACCACTGCCCGGCTACTTAATTTTTTAAAAAGCATATTTAATTATGCATCTGTGTGGGTGTGTGCACATAAGTGCAGGTGCCCAAAAATGACAAAAGTGTTGGATCCCAAAGAGGTAGAGTTACAGTTAGTTGTGAGCCAACTCATGTTGGTACTGGGACTTGAATGTGGGTCCCCTGGAAGAACAGCATATGTTCTTAACCACTGAGTTATCTCTCCAGCCCTGGAGGAGATTAGTATGTGCTAGTTACCTATGGAGTATTTACTTTTTTATCACCAGTAGGCTCACAGCCTAGTACAGATCACAACCTTATTAATAAGTAAGCAAATCCTATAGTACACATAAAACAAAGAATTCCAGAGTACAAAAGCTCAGAAACACTAACTAGTTGTGCCTTCCAGAATCTTAAGAAAGGGCTATATAAATGGCTCAGTGGCTAAGAGCACAGACTTCACTTCCAGAGGACCCAGGTTTGATTCCCAGCAGCCACAAGGCAGCTCACAACCATCTGTACCTCTACTTCCAAGGTATTCATCATCTTCTGGCCTCCTCAGATGCACAGAAATGCCTGCAAGCAAAACACTCATGCCCATAAATTAAAATAGATGAATCTTTTTAAGAGTCATGAGGGACTTCAAGTAGCATCGTGAGTGATTTAGAAGAACAGCAACTATAGAACAGGGCAGAGGGCATTGGAAATGGCATATGAACACCTGAGAAAGCCCCTGTCATGTGAAGAGAATGGGAGGGGGCAGTTTGAGGTGGCTGAAAAGCAATGCTGCAGATCCCAGGAGTGTAACAATGGAAACTGGGAGGAAAGATGCCACCAGAACAGAAGAGGAAGGGAGATACCTCCTCTCAGATTCGCTCTCATCCCAAAGGCAGCACTCTCAGTATTCCTGCTTCTAAAGAAGAATTCATGCTGGAGATCAGATCCGGTAAAGCAATCAAGTAACCAAGGCTTATTTCAGCAGGCAATTGAAAATAAAAGCAGAAAGTAAACACACTCTCCAGGGTAGAGGGAGCACCAAACAGAAGCAATGGCAAAGGGCTGAACTCATTAGAGCTAACCTACCATTTTCTCCTCCCCTTACCCACCCCTGGGCAGCCTGGAGTGCTATACTTCCTGGAATAGGCATAGGCTTTCTTAGAATCCATCTTTCCCCACAATTCAATCTGTTACAATGTTCAATCTGTTAGATGTAAGGTGTAACAACATACAAAGCTGAATTTACAAGGGAAAACAAATGCCTCCCACATCCTTCCCGGGAAGTAGTACTTGGGAGCTGGTCAGAGCCTGCCCAGAACAATTTTGATGTTTTGCCCAGAGCTGTGTCCTTTCTCTTTATCTATTCAGTTTGACTATCAAGCCTTATTATCCTCCCCAAGTGCTCAAGGCGTCAGCATTTTAACCCTAACATTGCTTCTAACCCTTGCATTTGCTTTCACCATAACAAGGCTATTCTCCTCGGGGACCACCCTCAGAGGGCATCACTATGTACAGACAGTATTTTCATAAATTGCTCACATTCAGATTGGGATGTAGCTCAGTGACTGAATGTTTACCCAGCATTGTGGAAGATCTGGGTTTCACCCTCAGCACTACAAAACAAAGCAAAAGAATTCAAATGTGGTTTTTTGTCTATTAAATTCAGACTACCAAATAAGTCCACATTCACAACTTGAAAGAATAAGTTATTCATCTTCCACATGGATGAAAACTACTACTGATAATTTTGTTATTTCCATCCAGTCATTTTCAATGTACATCATATACCGGTGTTTTGACCAAAAAACTAATATTGCTATGCATGTAACAACATGTAAAAACAAGGCTGAATTAAGACATGTTTGATGAAGCAGAAAATAAAAGATTTGCTTTCCCAAATATGAGTCTTATTTATCTATGCATGTGTTCATGTATGTATGCATGTACACATGTATGACAGAGTGTACATAGTGTATGTGTGCATATGTATATGTGTATGTGCATGTGTGTGAAAGCAGGGACTTTCACTGAACCTGGAGCTCACTAACTGGCTATTCTGGCTAGCCAATGAGCTTTAGGCTCCTCCTGTCTCCTTCCACCACCACCACCCCTGCCACCAACAACATATGTGTACTACCTTGCCCAGCATCTCACAGTCCCAACTCTGGTCCTCATGCTTATAAAGCAGGTACTTTACTGGCTAAGCCGTCTCCTCAGCTCAAGATATGAGACTTATTGTAAAGCCTCAGCAAACAAGGCAGTGGAATATTGGCAGAATCAGAAAGAGAGAAGGAGCCAAAAAGAATGGCTCCAAACAAATTCCTATAATATGACCTCATGACAGATTTGGCAGTATGCAAAATGGAGGGGAGATGGCATATCATTCTAAAGCCAGTGGTAAGGCTGGAGAGATGGTTCAAGTGTTAAAACATTGATAGTTCTTCCAGAGGTCCTGAGTTCAGAATTCCTTGCACCCAAGGTGACTAAGAATTGCCCATAATGCCACTTTCAATGGGGGAAATGAACACCTTCTCTGTCCTCCATGGAGAACACTCATGTCCATGGCGTACAGACATACATGCAGGCAAAACACCCATGCATAGAAGATAAAAATAAATTAGCATCAAAAATTTACAGACAGTTGGGAGCCACTACGTGGCTGCTGGGAATTGAACCTGAGTCCTCTGAGTACTGGGAATTGAACCTGGGTCCTCTGAAAGAGTACCCAGTGCTCTTTTAAAGAAAGAAGTGTTTATTGTCATTGTTTTGTCGTTTGACATTGTTGCTGAGAGTTATTTGAACTGTGGGGGACTGGGTCAAGAGGTTTCAAAGGAGAAGAATGTTAACATGTAGCCTAGAGACTTTTTTGATGAAGCTGCAGCTGGACTTGTATAAGAATCATACAGATGGTGTTGGTTTTGAAGGCATGAAGGGGTCATGAAGAGCAGCTGAGGCTTGGCACTGTGAGAGGCCATGGAAGGCCATTGGTGAAGGTGCAGCCTCAGTTGTAGATGATGGTCCAGGACTGAAGGGGTCATGCAAAGGAGTTGAGGCTTGACACCATGAAGGGAGCCTATGAGATACTATTGGTGAAGCCTAGTTGCAGCGGAAGACCCCAGTGTATTGGAGATACCAGTACCATGAGATGATCACCAAGAATAGCAGCAGCAGTGGAGTGGATCAACCAGAGCCTAGAGGGCTACAGAGGGCAGAGCTGGAGATGTGACTCAAGCCCTTTGGAGGAGCCCAGAAGATCATGTGTGAATCCCAGACATGGGAACAAGAACCTGCAATGTTGAAGTTGCCTTGGAGACCCCACGATGTTTGAGATACCAGAGCTGTGGGATACCTGCTGAGGAAAGCTGCTAACAAGGAATCGAACCTGGCAAAGAGAAAGAATTCTGCTGCACTCAACAAAGCAGAAAGGAGTTGGAGATCTGAAGAGCCCTTTAACATCAGACATGAAGATGCAGAGTTTGCCCAGTTGGTTTTTGGTCTTGCTTTGGTCCAGTATTTCCTCACTATGATGTTTTCAAATGGCAATGCATATCCTGTGATGTGGGAAATATGTGATTTGCTTTTTGCTTTTGCTTTTATAAGGATTACAGTTAAGTAATTGGATGAATCTCAGAAGAGACTTTGAACTTTGGACTTTTAACATTGTTCAGACTGCTATAGACTATGGGATTTTTGAAGTTGGAATAAATGTATTTTGTATTATGCTATGGCTATGTATGACCCCCACAGACTCATGTGTTTGAACAATCCTACGGGGACCAGGGAGTGGGATGTGGTGGTTTGAATATGCTTTACCCAGAGAGTGGCAATATTAGGTGGTATGGCCTTGTTGGAGTTGATGTGGCCTTGTTAGAGGAAGTGTGTCACTGTGAGAGTGGGCTTTGTGACCCTCCCCCTAGCTACCTGGAAGAGATGGTCTCCTCCTGGCTGCCTTTAGATCAAGATGTAGAACTCTTGGCTCCTTCTCCAGCTCCATGTCTGCCTGCACACTGCCATGCTTCCTGCCATCATAATAATGGACTGAACCTCTGAATCTGCAAGCCAGCCCAAATTAAATGTTCTTTATAAGAGTTGCCTTGGTCATGGTGTCTCTTCACAGCAATGGAAACCTAAATTAAGATAATGTTCTACAAATAACGGTTAGAGCTGTTTGACTTCTATTACTGGCCAAATCCACCATTTTCTTGTGAGTCTTCCCTGTAGTCCTATTCATTTCTGAGAATAGGATAATGGTTAATGTGTCTATTTTTTCCATTTAATTGTCTAACTCTGCGTTATGCATTTGAGTGACCTTTTGTTAAGGAAAAATATATTTAATATGTTTTTCAGATGGGTTAGGCTGGGTTTTTTTTAACATTTTAAAGAATATTGAATTGAAAAACTCATAAGTATTTAGTACAAAGATTTGTAAGAATGTTACAAGAAAATACAAATTTCTACATGTCAAAAAATTCAAGTCAGTATCAAAAGACAATCTTGAAAGAAAATATTATTTCCAGGATTCTTAAATATTTATTTATTTGTTTATTTGTCACTACTTTTTATTTTATTGGTATGAGTGTTTTGCCTACATTTATGTCTGTGCACTGCAAGGTATCTGGTACCCTTGGAAGCTAGAATTACAGACAGTTATGAGCCACGTGTGGATGCTGGGAATTGAATCTGAGTCCTCTGGAAAAGCAGCTAGAGTTCTTTATCACTGAACCATCTCTCCAGCCCCCTCCCCTCTTTTCGTGTCAAAAGATAATACCTAAAGCACACATTATATAGAAAACCAAGGCTAACAACCAACAGAGAGATTAATTAAAAATACAAACAGGGAATGTAATCATATTTCAAATTCTAATGGCTGTTGGATCTATGATAGTCACAATAACTAAAAGTAAAATATTTGTTATCAGGCTGGTGACAACACTGATTATCCAAACTTCTTTAGAAGTAACTTGGTAAAATCTACAAAAAAATTATAGCTATTCTTGATTCAGCAATTTCACTTCTCAGTGTCTACTGTTAATTGGAAATAGATAAACCAGAATGAAATATGTAAGAAGAAACAACATAGTGTATTACCAATTGTGTGTTCTTGCATGTGTGAGTCACCATCCTTTGCACCTGCGCTGTTGTGCCCACTTGCCCATCTCTATGCATTTCCCCTAAAGGATGCTCGAGGAGAAATCGAAACTAGGGTGATAGGCTGCCGACTGTATCTCCTTGTTCCTGTTTTGTTCCTGTTCCTGTTTTGTTCCTATTCCTGTTTTGTTCCCGTTTTTGTCCCTGTTTTGTGGGGAGTATAAAAGGGAGCTCCGCAGTTGAAAATGCAGCATTTGGCCTTTACCAAATGACTCCTTGTGTTCTTTCTCAGCCCTCCGCCGTTCCAAGGAACTGAGTTAGCTAGGCTGGCATAGGTGACAAGTAGAGGTTTCACCGAGATGAGGACGATCACTGACGGGCCGTCTCCGGGGCTCGCAATAGAGGACTAATATCCAATATATACAAAGAACTCAAGAAGTTAGACTCTAGACAACCAAATAACCCTATTAAAAAATGGGGTACGGAGCTAAACAAAGAATTCTCAACTGAGGAAATGCAAATGGCTGAGAAGCACCTAAAGAAATGTTCAGCATCCTTAGTCATTAGGGAAATGCAAATCAAAACAACCCTGAGATTCCACCTCACACCAGTCAGAATGGCTAAGGTCAAAAACTCAGGTGATAGTAGATGCTGGTGAGGATGTGGAGAAAGAGGAACACTCCTCCATTGTTGGTGGGATTGCAAGCTGGTGCAACCACTATGGAAATCAGTCTGGTGGTTCCTCAGAAAGTTGGACATAGTACTACCTGAGGACCCAGCTATGCCACTCCTGGGCATATACCCAGAAGATGCTCTAACAAATAACAAGGACATATGCTCCACTATGTTCATAGCAGCTTTATTTATAATAGCCAGAAGCTGGAAAGAACCCAGATGCCCTTCAACAGAGGAATGGATACAAAAAATGTGGTACATTTACACAATGGAATATTACTCAGCTATTAAAAACAATGAATTTGATAAATTCTTATATAAATGGATGGAACTAGAAAATATCATCCTGAGTGAGGTAACCCAATCACAAAAGAACATACATGGTATTCACTCACTGATTATTGGATTTTAGCCCAGAAGCTCTCAATACCCAAGATTCAACTCACAGACCACATACAGCTCATGAAGAATGAAGACCAAGTAGGGGGGCTTCAGTCCTTCTTAGAAGGAGTAACAAAATACTCAAGGGAGCAAATATGGATACAAAGTTCAGGACAGAAACTGGAGGGGCCGCCTGCAGACCATTCCACCTGGGTATCCATTCCCTGTGCAGTCACCAAAGGTAGATGCTGGTGTGGATGTCAGGAAGTGCATGCTGACAGGAGCCTGATATAGCTGTCTCCTTAGAGATCTGCAAGAGTCTGACATATTCAGAGGCAGATGCTCACAGCTAACCATTAAACTGATCATGGGGTTCCCAATAGAAGAGTTAGAGTGAAGACTGAAGGAGCTGAAAGGGTTCAAGACTCCATGAGAACAACAAAACCAACCAACCAGAGCCCCCAGGGTCTAAACCACCACCCTGGGAGCGCTTAGGGAGGGACCCATGGCTCCAGCTGTATATGCAAGGGAGGTATAGGTGGGAGAAGAGATCCTTGGTCCCATGAAGGCTGGACATCGTGTGGGGGGAAATTCGAGGGTAGGGAGGTGAGGTGCGGGAGGGGGGTAGGTGGGGGCACACCCTCATAAAAGCAGGAGGAGGGGGGATGGGATAGGAGGTTCCTGGGAGGGAGGGGGAAATGGGGTAAGGGGAGAACATCTGAAATGTAAATAAAATATCCAATAAAAAAAAAAAAGACAAGAGATGCATTGAGCAAGAACCAAAAGTAAGTTTTCGGGGTAAGTAAATGACATGGGTTTGGCACATAGTAAGGAGTTGCTGGCTAAGCAACTATCTACTCTTCTGGCTTAGTGGGAAACCACTGTTAAAGCTAGGGTTATCAAAGAATTTATGAAAGAATTACAAAAATTCTCTCCATGGTTTGCAGCAAGCGGCACTTTTAAGCTGGAAGACTGGGAAAAGGTAAGAGGTGATTTTTGTGCCGCTGCCGATCGCCATGGCCCTTTAGTCTTTAAGAAATCAGTTTGGGGCATTTGGAAACTGGTTAGGGAAAAAGAAAATTGGAGAAGCTGATAATCCATAAAAATCATTTCAAAGGTGGTCAGTCTGGGTTAAGTCAATCTAAGAATTTCTTGGATGCAAAGGAATTAATGGAGTTATTCAAATCTAGAGATTATGAAAGGGAAGTAAAACGATCCAGAGAGAAGGTCATTAGTGACGACGATCTAGAATTGCTGTTAGATCGAAGTGATCTCATTGATCAAATGAAGGCTTCAAGATTCATTAAAGAGAAAACAGGGATATTCAAAATACTAGAAAATTCTGAAGATTCCAGTGCTGAATGTTTGTTTTAAAGCAGAACTAAATGGCTTTTAAAAACTCTTGTTTATATCCATTCTGGTAATTTTGCTGTTGGCTTTGAAATCCATATTGTTCACTTTACTTTTATGATATATAATGTAAAACTAGTACTATTGCATACTTAAGATATTAATTTTATGGATTTTATTTTATTTAGTATAAAATTTCTATAAATTTAGATTTTTCAGTTTTGGGGACTGGGTAGTACTTTTGAGTTTTATAATTATGTGCTTACCCATTGCCAAGTTTATCAGTCTTCCTGTGGAAGTTTAGTAAAGTGTCTCCCCCACCCCCAATCCATGGGATTTGGACTTCATTTATGGAGCACGCTTTTGATAGGGGGAGATTGATTGAAACTGTACTTTCTGTTGTTGAAATAAAGTTTTTGATTTTTGAGTCAATAAAATGACTTACCAAATAAATGAGAGAGCATACCACTTGCATAAAAATCAGAGACAGTTTCCAAAGAATTCCTTTTTTTAACTTCAGTTGTGCTCTCTAGTTAACATGGGGGCGGGGGGTTAAGGACAAACCTGGAAATAAGCAACAAAGTTGACAGCAAACAGAGCAGAAGGGACATGTGTCTTTCCTCCTGCTTCCTTGGAGCTGCCTGTGCACTTTTACTTTGGATGAGCAGAGCGGGTGTGTGTGTGTATGTGTCAGTCTGTCTGTGAGTTTGTTAAATGCTACAAGGCCACAGTTGGTTGAAAAGGCTTGGAACTTCCCAAACTGGCGTTACTTTTCCTTTCTACAGTGCTCAGGGCTAACACAGTACATCCTTGTCATTACTGTGGGAGTTCCCCGAATGCATGTGTTTCAAGTCTCTAAATACTGAATCTATATATTGGTTTCTTTTCCAACATAAACACTGTTTCCTACAGCATGAAGTGAGGGTGCGTGCCTTGCATTCAGGTTCCTTTGTAGCTTTTGTTGACGGTGCATGTCTTTGAAAGCATGTGTAATCAAGATTACCACAAAAGTCACATATGGAGAGACACATTGGAGATGTACAGCATTGGGTACTGCATTTCTAGTGCTGATACCTGGGTGTTGCTTCTAACCCTCAGCCCTGCCCGCTCCTCCCTGTCCCAAGTTTCTTGTTAAAGTAGTAAGTACATACTGTTTTTGCGATAAAACTCTTTAAAAGTTCATTTTAATATGTTAATAGTATTCCTAATTTGTGCTGCAAAAATGGCTATGAGCCTTATCATAAGTTACATTTTCCTTAACTTAAGCATAGTTTTAAGAAGAAGATTGATTGGCTTCTGTCTTGCACACAATCTTTTTTACTTCATTATCTGAATCTGCTTTGTCATTTAAACCAGAAACAGTACTTGAGTTGTAAACTAGACAGTGAGAAAACACTTGGCTTCTGCTGTATGTTGTTGTCATTGTTACCCAGTGACTTGACTGTTGTTTAATGTGCTGTAAGACATTGTAGCGATTATCTCCAGCTATTTAAAATGGTAATGTACAAATGTGAATAGACACTTGTCTATAACATGGGTAAATTTTGTTTCGCCTATAATAGATGTTTATAAAAAATCCTGTGTGTGGGGGGCTAAATTGTTCTGCTGAGTCTTGTTTTCTAGCAAATTGTTGGAATGCCTCCCACCATGCGGCCACTGTGGTGGTACAAGTACTTGGACCTATGGCGATACCAGTGGAGTCTGATGGGGCTGAAGTTATCATCTGGAGGCGACAGAAAAGAGATTTCGGAATTACTGCCAGGATCGTTGCCGCCATTGCCATCGCTGCGGAGGGCCGCCGTGGGCACAGGCATTGCCTTATCCAGTAACATACAAAGTGCCCAGACATTGAGTGAACTTTCGGGGAGGGTGCAGATGCATTGCTTTCTCAGAGTGATATTCAGTCGCATTTTCATATTGCTGTTTTGAATTTAAATCAACAAATTGCTTTGGTTCAAGAACAAGTAGATTTTATGTTATCCACCAGACATGTTAGCTATGATCCCTTCTTTCATGCCATTTGTGTTACACCCGTGCATGTTATCAATGCTTCCTCTTCTGTTAAGTATTTGAATCAGTTGATTTCTGGCTCCTGGAATGCTATTTATTATAATCTTACTCGGAGCTCTTTAATAAGATTGTACTAGTTAATAATACCAGAGTTGATCCTATTGATGGCTCATCTACCTTGAGCATGTTTCTTCAAGTGGGAATGCTGGTGAAAGAGTGGGCTGGAGTTACTTCCTTGGCAGGTTTTAGCCTAATTTTGCTGATGCTTGTTTTTGGGTGTCTGTGCTGCCTTTGGGTACAACAGGTGCAATCTCAAGCTGTTGTGCGAGGATTGGTGCTTTCACACGGTCGAGAGGATCCCTCTGCCCAAGTGTGGCTGACCATGTTACAAAAAACGGAATTATTCACCTAGGCCCTAGCTGCAGCCAGGACTGCAAGGGAGTTTCCCTGAGACACATGCCTGGCTGCATAGGGGTTGGTGTTGAGACAGTTCCCCTCCTCAGGAAAAAGACACCGGGATTGGTATGACCATACCACCTCACTATACAACGGCAGGGGGCTGGGGGTCATTACAATATCCCCGTTTTTCACTGAGGGTCTGGTCTCTGTCTCTGCTCAGCCTCTAATTAAAAGAAAAAGGATGAATTGTGGGTCACCATCCTCTTGTGCCCGCTCCCCCATCTCTATGCATTTCCCCTAAAGGACTGCTCAAGGAGAAATCGAAACTAGGGTGATAGGCTGCCGAGTGTATCTCCTTGTTCCTGTTTTGTTCCTGTTTTGTGGGGAGTATAAAAAGGAGCTCCGCAGTTGAAAATACAGCATTTGGCCTTTACCAAATGACTCCTTGTTTTCTTTCTCTAGCCCTCAGCCCTCCACCGATCCAAAGAACTGAGTTAGCTAGGCTGGCGTAGCTGACATGCATGTGTGTGTAAAGAATATGTCCATTTGGTGGCAAATGTCTTCTTGTTCTCAAAGAGATAAAAATAATACGGTTTGAATGTCGTTCTCACTGTGCTCCCACACCTGTAGCTGTGTGATTGCCAGAAATCATTGACGTGGGGCCAGGGTACTGGGGATGCCTCCTTTGCATGACCTTATAAGGGGAAAGGAAGGTTAACCGAGCCATTGGCTAAGTGATCTCCTCTGGTGAGGCAAGGGAGGGGGCACAGGGCTACGTTCACCAGGATATTCAGGCCCAGGACAGGGGCCGAGGAGCAAGCCTACTCCTGTTGACCCCAGAATGAGATTTCCCTGGACATGTCTGGACTCCACTCTTGCTCCAGGCCTGCTCCTCCCCAGCCAACAGTTCCTTGGCTCCACAGTTTTAGTATTTGCCTTTTGGAAGGGGACTTGACTGGAAAAGGAAGGAGACTTCACATCCTCTTTGAACCTTTTGAAGCTTTCCCTTCTACTTTTTTTTAATGTAGCAAAATCAACAATATCTAGGGTTTCTGTTCCCCTAAATAGTTCTAATACATCAAATACAACCAAATGGTCGCATCAAAATACAAGTAAGTGATGAAACATCATGGTTTATAAATAATAACCAACAATTATTAAAATATTTCATGTTCTATATTATCCAGAGAAACTTCCACTATTAAGCTGTCAGAGATCTGCAACAATATAATCTTAGCAGAAATCATTTTTGAAAATATGTAGTTGTATAATCATTGGCCTCAAGATATAATACATATTTTATTCCCTCAACCTACAGTCCTCGTACTATTAACTGAGCTGTTGAATGAAGTTCACAGGATGTATTTTCAGAAGTAAAGTAAACTTAGTAATTACTAATGCCGTTGCAGTTTATTATGCATGCGCATATTTTTATGCAACTTGAGAACCCCATTTTATTAGTGTCCACTGCTACTAGGAAAAAAGTGACTTTTAAGCCACTGGTGGATTATGCTTTCATGTTTCCTTGGTTCTTTGGACCACTGTTGATGCAAAGGTGTGTGGCAAATTCAACCCCATGTAAAGGACAAATGGTTTAGTGTAGCTAATTGCATCCTGTCTTAGCCAATCAATCACTTTGTAAGTATTTTGCCAATTACCTTCCATCACTCCTCTTTATTTTTATTGGAGATGAGACTAACCATAGGCCTGCCTTCTGGTCTCAGAATGCAACATCTCTTGTTCGTGCTTCTACACAGTCACTGATGCAGTGATGACCTCAAGTATGGTCTGGTTTCCTAAATGTGTGTTTGATAGCTATACTTCTCCATGACATCCATCCATGTTGTATAATTTGGACTGAGACCCTGAAGAGGCCACTCCATGCTGCTGTGATGGGCAACAGATGGAAACTGATATAGGTATTCAGAAAGGAGGTGCTGTATTGTGGGACTGCATAAGGGTATCCTGGTTCTTGGCTGGGCATGGGCCTAGAATCCTGAGACTCCAAGGGAGAAACGGCAGGAGTTCGGCCACGCCCCCAGAACCCAGAGTCCTGAAAAGCAGTCTAATCTCCATGGACGTACATTGTTCAGTCACGTAGGCCATTACAGCCCCTCCCAAAGTGCACAGGTAGAGGGTGTAACTACAGGCCTCAGGCCCTAGAGATTTACATACTAATGAAGGTCAGAGGTGGAGCCAATTAAACATTGCCCCCAGAACCTCCCCCTTTCTCCCTCCCTACTTAACTCAGGTCTGCCCTGAGTTTGGGGGGGTACATCCAGATCCATCCACCATCTGCCATGCCAATAAACCCTTTTGGAACCAAGGACTTCCTCCTATCATTGGGGCCTGCTGGGCCTGCCGCAGCCAAAGCCTCCAGCCCCTGGAACCCGGGACCTTCCTCCGGCATGTGAGACAGGCTGCCTGGAAGCCTCCAGGCAGCCTCCACCGGGCCCCCGGGCCGCTGCCGTGTGGGCCCAGGGGCTGCCGCTGCGGTTGCCCAGTTTTTACCCACACTGTATACTTTCATGAAGTTGATGAAGAGAAGTTTTACTATCTGACTTCTTGGTTGAAATGTTAGTTATCCATTGAAGAAGTTTCTAGCAAACCAGCACCACATCAGGTGCCTCGGCTGCTCTCATTCTGTTCTTGTGCCCTTGGACCATTGTTGTAAACACTGACACTCATAATAACATCATAGAAGACAGAGGTGGTCCAGAGGCATCTTCAGGAGTGAGGAGGGCTAGAGCCCTGAACTTTAATTTGGTTTCCATATACAACAGTGATTGAACTTTTCTCATTACAAAATGTGTCTTTCATGCATGGTATGTAGTCACTTATAAGTGGATTTTAGCCATAAAGTACAGGATAACCATACTACAATCCACAGATCCAAAGAAGCTAAGTAAGTAACATGGCGAATGCTTAAATCTCATTCAGAAGGGGGGTATAAAATAGACATCAGAGGTGGAAGGAGAGAGGAAACTGAGAGAGATAGGAATGGGGAGGGGAATGGGGGGCAGGTATCAGGTATGAGAGAATGGAGGTCAGGAGAGAACGGAAATCAGCTGGGGGCATCTCTAGGATGAGCTGGAGGCTTCAGGGAGTCTACTGGGGTGACCCTAACTGAGACTCTTAGTAGCTGGAGATATGAAGACTGAGGTAGCCACCTCCTGTAGCCTGGCAGGACTTCCAGTGGAAGGATGGGGACACCAAACACCCACAAAACCTTCAACCCAAAATTTCTCCTGCCTACAAGTACAGGGATAAAGATGGAGGAGCAGAGACTGAGGGAACAGCCAACCAGTGACTAGCCCAACTTAAGACCCATCCCATAGGAGAGAGCCAACCCCTGACACTATTATTGATACTCCACTATTCTTGCAGACAGCAGCCTAGCATAACTATCTCCTGAGAGGCTTCATCCAGCAGCTGATGGAAACAGATGCAGAGACTCACAGCCAAACATTAGGCAGAGCCCCAAGAGTCTTGTGGAAGAGTGGGGGATAGAATTGAGCGAGCTAGAGGGGTCAAAAGACAGCACAAGAAGGCCTACAGAGTCAACATGGGACTGTGGGGGCTCAAAGAGATTAAACTACCAACCAAAGAGCATTTAGGGGCTGGACCTATCCCTTCCACATATTTGTAGCAGATATGCATCTTGGTCTTCATGTGGGTCCCCTAACAATTGAAGCAGTGGCTGACTGACTTGTTGCCTGCCTTTGGATCCTTTTCCCCTAGCTGGGACGCCTTGTTTGGTGTCAGTGGGAGATGATGTGCCCATGCCCTTCTCCTCAGAGAAGGGGAGAGGGTAATGGAGGGAGGGGTTTGTGAAAGTTGAGCAGGGAGGAGAGGAGTGGGGGCTGCTATCAAGATGTAAAATAAATAAATAAATAAATAAATAAATAAATAAATAAATGAATAAATAAATAAATATCTTTTATGTTCTAGCATTTTTCTTAAAATCTACCTTGTTCCACTTTATTTAAAAATTATTTCTTAATAATTGTATGCACATATATGATGTATTCTTCCCTCTCTTTTACTTCTAATTTATTTTATGTTTTTTAATCTAAACTGTTTTTTTGAAGTAGCATATATTGGCTATGTCTTTTAATCATTCTTGAAACCTCTGCCTGTTGGATAGCTTGTTTAATACCATAGATGTCACTGCTTTGGAGCTAAGATCTTCACTGCCTGAAGCTCAAGATGTCCTGCTTTAGCCTCCCAAAGGCTGTGATTCCAGGCATGTGCCACCCCACCCAGCTTCAATATCATTACTTGTATAGTTGGATTCATGTCTGTTTCTTGTTTTTTGTATGTGCCAGGTCTTTCACCTTTGTTTCTGTATTATCCATTTGTTGATGTTTTTACATTAAGTATATTTTAAATGCAACATTTTAATTTTTAAAACTTCTTTGTAATTTTATTTTCTTAGTGCTGTTATAGGTTTAGTGTACTCATACTATCAAAATCACTTTTGGGTATCAAATTGTTTGCAGTGAAATATAAATGGTAGTCCTATATTGAACACTATCTCTTATAACTATGGATATAAAAAATATAGGTATACTAACAAATATCTATCTTTTTGTATAATATGAAAAGGTCGCATACTGTATGGTTCTAGTTATATAACCTGGTTGACAAAAAAGGTTAAACTAGGTACCATAAAAATGTCAGTGGTTGCTAAGTGTTAAGAAAGAATGAATGAACCATAGAATACAGAGGATTTGAGAGCTATGAAACTATTGTGAATGATGCTATGTGAATAATGGACATGTGTTATTATACATTTGTCACACAAAGTAAATCCTAATATAAATTACGGGCTTTGGGTGATAGCTCTGTATCAGTGTGGGCTCATCAACTGTCCTAAGTGTACTGCTCTGATGGAAGATATTGGTAGTGGGGAAAGATATGGAAGACAGCAGGGAATATTTGAGAGTTATCTTTATTTGGTGCCCCATTTTTCTGTGACCCAAAAAGGCTCTGAATAAAGCCAATTAAAATGTATTGTTATCAGGGCTGCAGCTCAGTAGTGGAACTTTGACATAGTATGCGTGTGACCCTGCATTGCATCCCTAGCATTGTAAAGAAAATGGTTATATGCATTTCTTTCACACTTTTGAAATGGATAAGTGTCTGAGAAGTTATTGTAACTATAGTACTTCCTGGTTATTTATTTATTTATTTATTTATTTATTTATTTATTTATTTTTGAGATAGGGTCTCTCTTTGTAGTCTTGACTGCCTGGAACTTGCTATTTAGACCAGGTTGGCCTTGAATATCATAATGATCCAACTGCCTCTGCCTTCCAAGTGCTGAGATTAAAGGCCTGTGTCATCATGCCTGGCCAGGTTCTTTTATTTTTGGTAGGAGTCGGAAGGTTAATTTTGGACCTAGTTATGTATACTGAGATGTCTCAATCCAAATTCAATGTCTTTTCCAAGTCTGTTTTCTCCATTATATCATCCTTCTGGAGAATCAAGTTAAGAAGTATTTACTTCCCCAAAACTCTTTGTTCTAATCACAACAACTGAATAGTAAGATTTAGTAAGCATGCAAATTTTTATAGTTATCGTAGCTTTCTTCTTTTTCTCTATTTGTAAAGGTTCCTTTGTCACTATATTTGAAGGCTCCTTCAGATCCTGATCTTGCTAAAGAGTCAACTTCTCCCCTTGACCCCCCAAAGTCATAATAGGCGGGGGATCACTCTGCCCCTCTGCCACCCCTTGCTAGAAATCAATCAACACTTGCTTCCTACCCATCTCCCAGGATGAAGCACAGAAGGAATTTTGACATCACACTTGGAAAGTTTCCTGACTTGGGATCAAGGGGATTAGCCCAAGAAAGAAGACAAGCTAATGATTAAAGTGAGAGTTAGGGATACTGTTTCTTTGCTACTATTCCTAGCAGTACTGTACTAGCATGTGATTGGCCCACTCTAACACTTGACTTTCTATCTGTGAAAACAGGTAAACCAATATGTCTAGGCTCAAAAATTACTTGGGAGAAAGTGTTTCTGTTGATACCATAAGGGTGACTGACTAAAGAAGTCTGGGAATTTTTATAAATAAAATAACCATGATTGTTCTTGTAAACACCATGCCATTCCATGGCATCATTTCTTTTCTTTTAGCCATATATTTTTAAGGAACAGATTGTTTTTTATCATTTAATAGATACAGGCTTGGCTGTGAATGGAAGGAGCAGAAGTTATAAGGGATTTATAAGGTGTACTTCTTGCCTTCAAAGTTTGTATACTCTTACTTGAGAGAGAAAACATTTGCTGGAGAAGAGAAAGGATAGAAACCGACCAGTATACAGTCATTTCTATCTGGAGTGAGGCTGAGTTTTTATGAGGGGAAGTGTTGTGTGGCTAATAAACTGGGGAAATGACGACACTAGCCAGGCACGGGAGCACACTCCTGTAAAACCTTCTTTCTTGATAAACCAAGGAAGAAGGATTGTGACTTTAAGGTTACCCTGGGCTACATGAAAATCTATCTTTAAAAAATAAGTGAGGAAAGCCGGGCGGTGGTGGCGCACGCCTTTAATCCCAGCACTTCGGAGGCAGAGGCAAGCGGATTTCTGAGTTCGAGGCCAGTCTGGTGTACAGAGTGAGTTCCAGGACAGCCAGGACTACACAGAGAAACCCTGTCTCAAAAAAACAAAAAAAAAATAAATAAATAAATTTTAAAAAAAAAAGTGAGGTACTGTATATGTTCTTAAGAATGAAAGACAAAATACTTGTTTTCAAACATCCCTCTGATAGGTGTTTTAAAGAATGACCCTACTAAAGCAGGTGTGGTAGCACAGGCCTGAAATCCCAGCACTCGGACAACTAAGGCAGAGCAGGAGAATAACACATTTGAGGCCACGCTGAGCTGTATAGTGAGATCTTGCCAAAGAAAGGATGGGAGAAAGAGATGGAAAGGAAGAAAAAGTAAAAAGACGAAAGCGGAAGAATGGCCGTGCTAAAGCCTACTGGGATCTGTTCTTTAAAGACCTTAGCAGATTCCAGGAGCCTTATTTCCATGACCTTCATTTCTGTCACCAGTGTTGCTGCCTGTGTTAAGAAGAAATAGGACTCCGCTCCTTGGACAGTGTGCTACATCTCAGCTGCCCTACAAGTTTAGACTGACCTTTCATCTAGTTAAGGCCCAGGAGTGAAGTTTGACTCCCTCAAGGAAAAGTGATGAGAGACATGGCCCTATATGGACAGTGCCTTTCTCTCAGTGGGGCACTACATATCAAATTAGCAAAATGAGGATGGTCTTCTATTCTAAATGGTCTGCTTTCCTTTTTTTGTTTGTTTGTTTGTTTGTTTGTTTTTATGGTCTGCTTTCCTGATGAACAATAATTTCATGTGATTCATTTGTTTTTTCCCCCAAAACTAAAGAGTAAATATCATGGGAGAGATGGTCATGTCCTTTTTCATTCTCTCCATCTAGTACCACTCTCTGACATGCTGTGCTCTATTGACCATTTAGTTTATAAATGGATGGCTTCATTACTTAACAAATTAAACCAGACTTCAGTCCTGACAGAGTGTAGATGAAAACTAGCAAATAAATGAGGAAGGGTGATGAAAAATAAGCTGAGGTCTTTGTTGGGAGCCAGGGAATGACTGCAAGACCAGAGTGGGAAAAGTGGAACCGTATTTTAATTATGGAGAGACAGTAGGATGGGGATATGAATCAACAATTGTTGAGCATCTTCTGACGCCTAGTACTCACTTGAAAATGTATGAATTCATTTCCTCTTCATTATTCCAGGGATAAATACTATTATGAAACATGCTGTAGAGATAAGGAAGAATTGAGAGTCGACAGACGAGCATTCGCTCTCGATGATTCTCCCGTGATCATCTTCTACTGGTTTCCTGTGTTTCTAGACCTCTTATGAGAACTCACACTGGTAGACACTGTTCCAGTCCACCTTGTCAGGTGTATGTGAGAGCTTTAGAAGATAGATGCCCTCTGGAGCAAGTAAAAGTCAGACATATTTCCTTCCTCTTGTGAAAGACTCAGATTTATTAAAGCTCAGGGTTGCTTTCCTGTAACACAACATCCAGTATGTTCCAGCAGGGCAGCAGTGGCACACTCCTTTAATCCTGGCACTCAGGAGGCAGAGGCAGATGGATCTCTGTTGATTTGAGGCCAGCCCGGTCTATAGCGTGAGCTCTAGGACAGTCAGGCCTATTACACAGAAAATCCATGTCAAAAAAGAAAAGAAAAAGAAAAAAGAAAGAAAGGAGGAAAGAAGGAAAGAAAATTCAGTGTTCAGATATTTCCTCTTTGAGCAACTTTGGCAGGACTTGGGGGCAAAAGATATTCATCTATGACAATGTTTATATTCTGGCCAGTACTACTGCTATGAGACAGTTGCTTATCTCTCAGGATATTAAGTCGGGAGTTTCATGTCTTCTGACAGCATCTGGGAAAATGTGACAAGCTACCTTGTTAGCATGCAGGTCATATTAAATTTCAGCATCTTCACACCTTCTCTATCACAAGGTGAAATGTTTAAGGATCGTACCCAGGGCTCTTTAGCTCTGGCATTCACATGCTTTACCCATGGTGATGTTGTTTCAGGAGTTGCTGGTGTTAACATTTGAAGACATTCTACCCTGAGCTTTCCTTCATACCCATGGGCCACTAGACCTGACCTCGGTTTTCATGTTTCGGGAATGGGTGATCCATTTGGAACAAACAGAACAAGTTTAAAGTGTCTGACTGTTTTTCCTGCTATATTCTAGGTTAGTGGAAATACTTTTCCTGCTTAATGATGCTCTTTTCTGGGGCTCTGTTTCTTGTGAGAGTCAGGATTGTGCCAGGTAGAGTTATATCAATGGAAAGAACCCTCAGATGGTACAACTGGAGCATCTTAGGCACTTCATAAATAAAGAGCTAGTTTTGTTTTTTTTTTTTTTTAGCAGTTTGAGGAATGCTGACTAAACCCTACATTCAAAACACTTGCTTTTGTTTATCTGTTCTGAGCCACTTGAGTGGTAGGATCCCAAGATTACATATTTCCACTGATTTCTATTCCTTCAATTAGTTGCGTAAGCAGTTTCAGTTGCTATTTCTAATCTCAGGTGTCTCAAGCATCCCCATTGTTCGTTTAGGTCTCTTCCTTTCATTGTTTACAAATCCTTTTTATCTCTTTGTTCACTAGAGCTAAAGAAACAGCTGCCATCCTGGGGCTGGAGAGAGAGGAAACAGGAGACCGAATCGAGGCCATTTTCATTTATCATGTTCCCAAAGGACTGTTCCACCAGAAGGCCTGATGATTTGTTTAGGATTTTCATCAAAATGATTGCATGCCACCCTCACAATAGCCCTCTGAGGACACTGAGGCCTGAAGAGATTAAGTGACTGGGCCAACGTTACACTGCAGTTATAGCAGCCCTGTGCTAGAATTCCTTTTCCTACTTGGGATGTTGGCAAGTTCCGAGGGGAGTTCCAAGGAGGTGGATGATAAGAGCCTTAGGACAAAGACTCTTTGATTCTGGCAGAGTTGGTCCAGGATATTCAGAAGTCAGAAACTCAAATGCAAACAGCAAGATGAATCGGTCCTCTTCTGTGTCATGTTTCCATCCAGAAAGGTGGGGTCAAGGGAACATTTGGGATGTTTAAGGACTGGTGTACTGCAAAAATTAGGGGATTACAGAAGTCCCCCTAGCCTTTGCTATCTTCTCCTTGAGCTCCTTCAGCAGCTATTGATACTGCATGCAAAGAGAATAACTGGATCATTGGGGAATAGATTCTCTAGGCTGGGTTCTGCCTCAGTTGAAGCCAGAGGTGGTGGGAAAAAATAAATTCAGAAAGGGAATAATGTTTCCTCCACCCCAAACTAATCAAGGAGGACTAGAGATAGGAAAGGTGGACCCTGGGGAGTCACAAGCATCTACAACCAGTGGTTCTCAATCTTCTAATGCTGTGACCCTTTAATACGGTGCCTCATGTTGTGGTGACCTCCAACCATAAAATTATTTTATTGATACTTCATAACTACAATTTTGCTACTCTATGGATCATGATATAAGTATCTGTGTTTTCTAAAGGTTTTGGGCCTGTGAAAGGGGTCATTCAACCCTAAAGAGATCACAACCCACAAGTTAAGAACTACTGATCTACATGGTCAGGAGGGTCCTGAGCAAGTTGACTCCAAGTTCCTTTTCGTGACTTGTGTGTCTGCCTGAAGATGCAAAAGAAAAGAAAATAGTTTATTTCTGGCCTTCCAACTCCTCTGGTAAGCAGCAGCATCCCATAGAAATGCTTTATTTTACATGGTCCAAGAATTAGGAATTCTGTAAGGGAAGGGTACTTGGCTCACTGGTGAGTGTTTACCTAGCAAGCACAAGGCCCTGGGTTTGGTTCCCAACACATACATAACACACACACACACACACACACACACACACACACACACACACAGAGAGAGAGAGAGAGAGAGACAGAGACAGAGAGAGGCACAAAAAACCCAAAAAACTGGAACTAGTAATTCTTTAAGAACTGGTAATTTTATCAAGGATGCATTAATTTAATACTTTCATCATCACTAAGAAAGGAAAGGTTTTGGGGAGCACACACATATTTTAGGAAGCCATCAGAGATCCGAAACTATCTCTAGGCAGCATTATGCCATTTTCCACACATGTGTGTATCAGGCAAGTCAGCTGGACTATATTCCCAGTCCCTCTTTTTCTCACATGTAATATTCCTGATTCTCTCTTTTGTTTTTCTATTCTCACCATTAACTGGAGAAATTCATAACGGATAGAAATAAATCCGCAGGGTGTTACTCTAATACTCTTAGCTTGCTACTATCTGTCCATTTGGGTAGGGTCTTCTGTGTATCTTTGCCCATAATTAAATTTGTGGTTCATTCCTGACACAATCAAATTCTACAGCTAAATACATATGTGTGTATTACCTATATATGTCTATAACAAAAAGCATATATGTAAATGTCAAATGTTAACAATTATATTACCTATATATATATGTCCATAACAGAAAGTATATATATAAATGTCAAATGTTAACAATTCATAGATAAAGGGCATGCTGGTGTTTATCACCATTTGCTTTCAATGTGTAGCATTTTTTCCAAATAAAAACTTGGGACTAATGTCCACAACTGGCTGAGTCTGCCTTCCTGATCAGGTGAGAATGAGTAAAGTACTGGACATGGCAGACATCATAGCTGACAGGCCCAGAGTAGAGCACTTCCTCTGGAAGGTCCAGCTTTAGGGAAAACTGACCAAGTAGAAAGTCAACTGAACAGGAGAGAAAGTTCTTTATGTGGAATAAGTAGCTCTGCATGCCAATGACCAAAACCGTGAGCCCTGAATCACATTCATCCATTAACCCTTCAGTTTTCTGTACCTGTACATCGGAGCTACAGAATCAGAATTTGGGAATTGGGGTTGGGAAAGCAGCCTTGTTAACATGCTCTCCACTTATTTCTGTGTGTACTGGAGACTCAGCTATATTCTCTCCGTGAGTTATTGCCCATCTCTAGAAATATTTTACCCAATTTTCTGCTCAGGAGGTAAAAGTTTACTCCATCCTTAGAGGCTAAACTCCGGTATACCTGCCTTCATGAAGATTTGCTGGATTTCCTGTTTCCTTAACTCCAACACTCTTCAAATAAGAGAGATTAAAGATACTAGGGGTATAGAAAGTGGGATATAGGTAGCTATTGGGATATGAGAAGGTGCATATTAGATTGAAGTAGGAGAGGTATTAATATTTAGTACCAAATTTTTACTTGGAAAGTATGTTTCAACTGAAAGTAACCTTGATTAAATACCAACTCACCCTTTATCTGTAAATTGTTAATATTTGATATTTGCATATATATTTACTTATAAACATATATAGATGATGCATACATACATGTATTTGGCTACAGTATTAGAAATAAAATTACTGTCATACCAATTCACAATTAAATGTTCCTAATATCTTCTAAGAATAAGAAAATCATCTCCTCTTTCACAGTCAGATAGCATTATCATATCCAAGAAAGTCAACATTTTACTAGACTAAAATAACATAGATTCAATATTCTAAAATTCCTTCCAAATTATCCTAGCTGTTTGGCATGACAGGATTAAATCAAGAACTATGGATTTAATTTCCTTGTCTTTTTAAGTCTTCTTTAATCTAGATTTTGAAAAAAAAAGATTGTTTTTCCCTCTACTAGTACTAATAGTTTTGTAGAGTCCAGAAAAGTGTCTCACAAACCATCTGGATGTTTCTGATGTTTTCCTCATGATCACATTCAGATTAAATATTTGGGGCAAGGATCCTACAGAATTAGTGCTATTTGATACACTGATTGTGCTGGCTCATTTTATGCCCACTTGACACGGGCTAAAGTTATCTGAAAGGAGGGAAGCTCAATTGAGAAAATGCCTCCATAAGATCCAGCTCTAGGGCATTTTCTTAATTGGTATGGAGAACATCCAACCCACTGTGGATGGGGCCACCCCTGGGCTAGTGGTCCTGGGAGCAAGCCATGGGGAGCAAGCTAGTAAGTAGCACCCCTCAGTAGCCTCTGTATCAGTTCCTACCTCTGGGTTCCTGTCCTGATTGAGTTCCTGTTCTGACTATAGATGTGGAAATGTAAGCCAAATAAACCCTTTCCTCCCCAGCTTGCTTTTGGCCATAAGCTTTCTTCATAGCAATAGTAACCCTAACTAAGACATTACTACATCAGTTGAATGCTCACATGTTATTAACAATGACCCTGTTTTTAGCTGTGGTAAATTTGATGGCTTAGCTAAGAAGTATGTTTTCTGATATTCTTCATTATAAATGTGCATTTTCTTTGAAAATAATAAGTAATCTTTGGAGAAATACTTATAGAATGAAATCTAAGTTTGTCCCGAAAAGAAAAAAACTGAAATCAGGTTTGCCCTGAAAATTTTCACCAATAGTTTTAGAATCCATGGATTCCATTGCTGTATTAATAAAAACAGGAAAGATCCCTAAGAAGCCATGCGTTCTTGGAGGTACTTACCAACAGCAGTCACACAATATTATACCTTGGCAGTGACTTTTAGTTCTAGCACTTGAGAGGCAGAAACGGGCAGATCTCTATGAGCTGTAAGCCAGTCTGGTCTATGAAGTAAGTTCCAAGCTAGAGAGAACTACATAATGAGACCTGTCTCAAATAAAAGATATAATAGCAAACCAAGCCAGGCACTTTAAGTTTAGCCATTTATCTTTATACCAATCTGAAGATTGCACACCTGGGGGTCAGGGAAGGCTCAGAGATGTATTATATTCACTCACTTATTATGAGCAGGAATGAGGCTGGGGAGATGGCACATTGGGTAAGAGTGTTTGCTCTGCACGCATGGGAACCTACATAAGTACAAAACTCCAGTGCCCTCTTGAAAAGGAAGTCATGGCTGTCCATGCCTGTAACCCCAGCACTGAGGAGCAAAGACAGGTGGATCCCTCCGAGTCAGTGAGAAACCCTCCTTCAAGGCAACAGATGAACAGTGATAGAGAAGGCTTCTGTGTACCTGTGCACAGGTATGCACACACATTCATGAGTGAATATAACACCTCTTTCTCCCCACCCCGTGTGTGTGTGTGTGTGTGTGTGTGTGTGCGTGTGCGTGTGTGTTCTCTGTCTCTCTCAACACAGAGAGAGAGAACGAGAACACAGAGGGAATGGAGTGAGAGGAGGTAGAGGAAACTGTTCAGGCATAAAGGCACTTGCCAATAATCTTAGAACTCATGAAACAGAGACAGGAGGATCATGAGTTGCAGGCTATCCTCAACTACATAAAAAGCACCTCTTCAAAGGAATGGAGCTTAGAGGTAGAGCACTTCATAGCATACACAATGGCCTGGATTTGATGCCCAGCACTGCCAAACAAACCAACAAACAAGTGTGAATACTTGATTAAAGCCCAGTTTTAATTCTAGAATCCATATTTATACAGTATACTCCTCAATAAATAATCTATCTGACTTCAGAAAATTCTTCCCAGTTTTTTTTTCAAGAGTTCCAGGTTCGCAAAACATTCCTAAACATGGGGTAGCAGAGCCACCTGACTTTCAAGGAGGGCTTTGGCAGATGATGCCTCTGAGAAATCAACTGACATTCCTGTGGTCTTACAGCAAATGAGTAACTGGCCATGGCTGCCGGTGGAGAGACCTTTCGATCTTGCTTATGAGTTTGCTTTGATTAATGAGGCAGCTGAGAGCCCTTGCGATTTCTGACTAGTGCTTTCCTGAATCTAGAGTGAGGTCATGTTGGATGAATGTCACAGCCCTCAGCTTGCTGAAATGCAGGTGCTTGGTCATAAACAGGTTTGCAGGATTTCACAGGAAAGCCTGGTGTTGCCTAAGTGCCCCTTCTAAGCTTGGCATGTTTATCTGGCTCTCCTAAGGCTTACAGCTCTCTTTCCTGCCTGTTACAGGGAAAAGTTTCCTCTTAACATATAACTGTTTCCAGGAGATTTCTCACACTCACCTACACCTTCTGTCCTCTGCCAAGTGATTGCAGCCCACAGTTTCCTTCCTTTTCTTCTTCTTCTTTTTTTAATTAATCATTCCATTCGTTTACATCTCAAATGATATCCACTTCCCGGTTACCCCTCCCCAATCCCTCATCCCACATCCACCCTCTGTTAGCATTCTGTCTAAACTCCACCTCCACAGTTACCTGGCAACAGCCAGGTATGCTCCTCCCCACAGCTACCTGGCAACAGCCAGGTAGCCCTGCCCACTATTATAAAAGGGGCTGTCTGGCCCCTCCTCTCTTTCTTGCCCCTTGACCTGCAGCATACTGCAGGCTGTATCCAACCCTCTCCCCTTCCCTTCCCCCTCTCCACGTGGTCATAGCTGGTCTCTCTCTCTCTCTCTCTCTCTCTCTCTCTCTCTCTCTCTCTCTCTCTCTCTCTCTCTCTCTCCCCCTCTGCCCTAAATAAACTCCTCTTCGTGGAACCCTCTGAACTGGCGTCTCCTGTTCCAAGCTCCTGCGCGTTTCAAGATAACAACATCCTCCCCCTCCCCTTTGCCTCTATGAGGGTGCTCACCCACCCACCCACCCTCTCCTGCCTCACCACTCCAGCATCCCCCTATGCTGGGGCATCAAACCTCTCTGGGACCAAGGACCTCCCCTCCCATTGCTGTCTGGCAAGGCCATCCTCTGCTGCATATGTATCTGGAGCCATGAATCCGTCCAGGTACACTTAGTCTCTGGGAGAACTGAGTAGTCAGGCCAGCCTATGTAGTTCTTCCAATGGGGGTGCAATCCCCCTCCTCTCTTCCAGTCCTGCTAGCTCTCCTATCAGGTTCCCTCAGCTCTATCTGATGGTTGACTCCCTGTTTGAGGATGCACAAAAAATGCAGCAGTGGGACCCACATGACACATACATACATTCACACATGCATACATATGTACACACATAGACACTAGTGCACACATAAATACGAATATATATTAACTCGCATACAAATGCACACACATATACAGAAATAAGCACCAAACACATACAAATGCACACAGATACACATACATACCAACACACAAGTATGCATCAACACACACATACACACAAATATGCACCAACACACATGCACAAATGTATGAAAACAAACACATATACACAAATAGACGCATGCACACAAATATACAGCAACACACATTATAGTCAACACCCACACACATGCACACAAACACACCAACAATCCAAATACTCGTCTGCTCAAAAGGGCCATCTGTGATGTGGGATTTCATTAACATTTCATTTCAGACCAGTCATTTCTTTAGTGATAGAGGTGTCAGGAAAGCATGTCTGCACCTGTTGCAAAGTCTCACTTACAGCTGGACACAGACACACACATATAGAATATCATCCCAGTTTTAGCATATGTACTCTTGAATAAAATGCATGTACATATAAAGTATCATCCAAGTTTAGCATATGTCCCAAGAAAGCAGCCGGCATCAGATGTAGACACAGCACATTTCAAGGTTAGGCGAATACTAAAAGGTCATGCAGCCAAGCCTTCCTTACTCGTGGGACAGTGAATGCTCGGGACACCTCTGTTCTATGACACCAAAATTTGAGCAGCTCCAGTGACAAGCTGCTTACTAATCTGCAGAGGTACCTGATCTCTCTGATTTGTTTAACAAAACTCTTCCAAAAAGAAAATCTGTTAGCCCTGTAGTGTTTTTGCTTTTAGAGGCCACTGCCTTCCTTTCAGAACAAGGACTGTGCTTTCCCACATAGGAACTAAAAGTTCTGGCATTGGTTCCCAGCGGGGATTCTGAAATGCCTTCTTCCCTGTGTATTTCTGAAGTTCATTTTCACAGTCAGTGCTGCCTCTCCTAGATTGAACCACTCCACCTTGCTCACCAAGCAAACAAAAGTTGCTTGGAGGCTGAACCACTGTGGGTCCATTGCGGTGCCATCATTCTGCTTGCCAAAAGCCATTTGAGGCAGCAGGTAAGTATGCATTTACAGAGGCACATTGGGTTTCTGAGAGGTACCAACCTAGCAAAGGCAGAAATAGGCTCTAACTTAATAATCTGCTCATCACACACAGTAAGAGACACCCTGACTTATTCAAAGACACTGTGGGTGGTGCAGAGGATGAATAAGCATGATTCACTGCCACTCGGTCACCCAGGGCACGAAGAATAATAAAACCCAAAGAATTGTAGCTGCCTGAGTAGTAAATTAAGAGATCCAGGGCTCAGCTAGACTCTAGACATCAATGTTACCATGGCAATAAAGGGCCCCAGCGTTCAGCTGCTATTACAGAGCAGGCATCTAATAGGCTAGTCTATGTCACAGCCAAAGCCCAAGGGGCTAGCAAAGAAGACCAATTAGCATATCCATTCATTACAGGCCTCTGCACACTTCTTCTCTTAATTCCAATTAGTTGTTTGCTTGAACCAACATCTCTTGCCTGCATTATACTCATTGGTGCCTTTTAGCCAGTAGAAATAGGGTTGAATCTCCACAAGGACTTCACAATTTTCCAAGCCTCCATTTATTTACCTTGGGGTCTAGTCTTATATAGTCACAAACCCATGGCCTTCAGTCCCTCGAAATGAAAGCATCTCTTACTTTACAACTGTACTCGACAGATGGAAACTGCTTTGGAATGTGATGTGCTAAGGGATTTTCCTGGAACCCAGTGAAATAGGGATCTGGGGCCATAATCTGGACCATTTAGGTCAAGGAAACCCTCTGATCTTAGCCAGTGAGCCTGCTGGCTATGGCTACTGGCCATTACTCAGAGGCTAGCTGTTCGGGAGGGGAACATTGGACACCAGGAACCGCGATGACACCATAAAAGTCAGGCAGTAACTATTCTAGTCTGAAGAACTGTCCTTCAAGGTCTGGCCTGAAGCCTGCCTATTCTAGAAACCCTCCCTTGACAGTCATGGCCACAAGAGAATTCTCCCTCTTCTATTCACTACAAGGAGGACACCCTTTGTTAGGAAGTGTTTATGGGCAGCCTCAGGCCCTAATTTGGTCTATCACTTCTCAGCTTGAATGACTTACCTCTGGAAGAGGAGCCAATGTTCTTAACCACTATGCCATCTCTCCAACTCTGACAGCTTGTCTTTTAATCAGAGTTGAATGTGGACATATACTATACAGTTTGGAGGGGGGAGAGTTGTTGTTGGCATTGATGGTTTTTTGTTTTTGTTTTGTTTTGTTTTGTGTTTTTTGGGGGTGGGGTTTTTGGTTTTGACATCCTACCGGATCTGGGTTTGTTTTCCTCTACCAGCAGTTGGCATTACAGAAGGCAATCTGAACAGTAGTCAAAACGCATCGCAAATACATTAAGTATGTATTAATCACCCAGAATGCTATAGGATAAAAGATTCTGGAGAATGCAATATTTTGTCACTCCAAATCTTTTGTCTCTCTACTCTGATTCTTGAAAAAGTAACTAAAATTATCATATTCTCTTTTGTTAAGATGTATTTTATTTTGTATGTGTACTCAGGCAAAATGAGTGTTGGAGTTCATGGAGCCTGGAAGAGGGCATTGCTTTACCTGGAGCTGGGTTACAGACACTTGTGAGCAACCTGACATGGATATTGGGAACAGAACTCAGGTCCTTGTCAAGAGCAGCACATGTTCTTACTGCTAGGCAATCCCTCCAATCTCCAGGAAGAATGGATCCTGCACTTAGTTTTGAGACTTCCATAGGCCTAAGATTTCTCATATTCAACACCAGGGATAACACAAAGTAACGAGGTAGAGAAGTACAAGACACAGAACGAGGCATCTGTTCAGTGCTGATCATTCCCGGAAATATATCCTAATTTTATTGAAATCCAAAGGGAGGAATGGATTTCTCCTTTCTGTACATGGCTTCTTCTTTCTCTTAAAAATGGGGCAGTGACCTCCTGGAACCTGCCTAGGAGGCCAAACTGTCTTCTTCCAGCCATACCACCTGACTGAAGACTCCAGAGACAATGCTGAGATCCAGAGACACATGCTAAATCCTACAGAAGACAGATCCAGACCTTCCAGCTACAGATGAACTCTTTTGCCAAAGTCAAATAGCTAAAGTTACATGTTAGTGAGGAAAACTTAATGTCTATCTAGATTAGTCAGATGTTATTACCCTCAAACTGTACCACCTGTATTCAATTGATTCAGTGATCCTTTGCCTTCCCAACCCCCACCCTCAACTCCCTTTACCATGTGACTTAATTGTGCTAACCCCTCTGGCCTAAATAGTGCTTTCTTTTGACTTCCTCATCCAAAACTTTCACCACAGATGACACAGTGACCCCCCTTTTATAAAAAAGTAAAGGGGAAGAGATGTGGGACTGTGTAAGGGTATCTTGGTTCTTGGCTGGGCATGGGCCTGGAACCCCAAGACTCCAAGGGAGAAACCGCAGGAGTTCGGCCTCGTCCCCAGAACTCAGGGTCCTGACAAGCAGTCTAATCTCCATGGATCTACTTTGTTCAGTCACGTAGGCCATTACAGCCCCTCCCTCCCAAAGTGCCCAGGTAGAGGGTGTGACTACAGGCCTCAGGCCCTAAAGATTTACATGCTAATGAAGGCCGAGGGCGGAGCCAATTAAACCTTCCCCAGAACCTCCTCATTTCTCCCTCCCTATTTAACTCAGGTCTGCCCTGATCATCATCCAGATCCATCCACCACCCGCCATGAAAATAAACCCTTTTGGAACCAATAAATAAATAAATAAATAAAATAAAATAAAATTTAAAAAAAAGGGGGCAGTGGTATATTGGAGAGGCTCTGTTAAGGAAGAGTCCTGATGAGTGACATTAAAATAAATGAAATCTTTAAAACTGTTGTCATCAGAACAGCATAGACTTCAAATTATGGCAAATTTTGCCTAGGTGATTATGCTGTTTGCCTTGGTTATGCCAAGAACCTTAGTTTCTTCAATTTTCTCAGCCACCTGGATAGAATGGAAAGTAAGGAGTGATTTCAAGGGAGGATCACAAACTCTACCGAGACCCCAGAATGGTGGACCAAACAGACCCAAATTGCTATACAATGAATGTTTCTAGCAGTTTCTATTCATTTTGTTTTGCTGGATCCCATTTTGGCTTCAGGAGTTATATATGTCTGGGAAAACTGACACTGCAAAGTTCTGGCTTGTTCCCTGCCCTGATGCTAAGGGATAAATATAGATCTCAACCACTACAGAAATTTGGCCAGGATTCCAAGGGTGTGTGTATGAGGGGCAGTGACGGATGGGGCCACTGTGACATGTGGCCTAGAAAAAGGCTTCTTTATATCCAAGACCCTCTTTGGGATAAGGAGGGTTAAAGCAGAGATTTTCATCTAAAATTAAAAAGGTATAATAGACATTTTCAGGAGTTCAGGTTCCAGTAAGGAATATTTATAGGTGGCTTAAAGAGTGTAGGGAGAAGAGGGTAGGGAGAGCCAAGGGAATCTTCCCTGACACCCTAGATCCTTTTGCATGACATCAGCCTTACGAAAAAAGCAAGTTATTCTTGGCCATCTCCCCTCACCCTAACTCCCACCCACGCCCCACCCCCTTGCACACACACACACACACACACACTGAATATCCAACTCTTGATTGAGAAGAATATGACTTAAGATTTCCATTGAGCCCATCACCTCTCGGGTCCTGGAGAAGGGCAAGGGATGGAAAGGCACATGAAGGGGGCAGTGAATTGCTCATCCTCGTGACCCAGAATATCTCCCCTCCCTGTAATGATGAGCTTGCTTTTCCAAAAGGGCTTTCCTTTGATTCCAGGAAGGAGCCAACCAATGAGAGAGGAGCATGCTAGATTATTTTGGGGAAGGACTCATGCCAGCAAGGTTCACTTTTAGTAGGCGCCAAGTGTCCCCAGCAACCAGTGTCTCCTGTACCAGCAGAAGCTCCTGCCCTACTCGCCTGCCTCTGCAGCATCTTGGCCCACTGAACAGCCATGAGACGGCAACTCCGCTCCAGAAGGGCTCCGGCCTTTCCTTACGGTTATCGCTACAGACTTGTGAGTCTCAGGGAGCAGAATATTTTGCTGCCCTTTTTAATTGGTTGGGTTGGGTGCTGTGTAGACCTTGAATTATGGCTGCCTTGTCCTGGCAATAAACAGGAATAAACAAAGTTTTGGAAATCCCAGACTTCGGAAGAAGAGCAGTGACCCCCAGCAACTCAGGGCACCCTAAATTACTGAATGGAAAGAGGGCTCCTTTCTTTGCAGGGGAACAGAGCTAAAGGAGTGGGAAGATACCAGGGAATTAGGAGCCCTTTGAAGCTTTATTGTAGGAGTCTAAAATATGAGCAGACTTTTGGAGTATGGGAGAAGAGGTTTCATGGCAAGAAATTTGGTCAGGAGAAAGGGGAAAGAGAAGAGGAAATGAAAGGCGCTGTCTGCCCAGCTGTCTCAGTCCCTATGGGTGGTGGCTTTTAGGAATCAGCTGCTCTTTTTCTAAGGCATAAATTTCAAACTATAGCTAAAAATCACAGAATCCTTGATAGGAACTAGAAGGAAGCTTAGACATCACCTCTCCAGAACCCCTCGTCATGTTGGAGGAGGCTGCTGGGTCACCGAGTGCCAGACTGACTTGCAAGTTAGTGGGGACCCAACATGAGAATGCACATCTTGTTTCTAACTTGTGCTCTTTCCACTGTGTTTGCGGTATGCAACCCCTCGGAGCTCCAATCCACTGTCACGCCTTTCATCACCTGTTTGACAGCTCACTAAACAGACACACACACACTCATGCACACGCACAGGCACACACACGCACACATGCATATACAACAAACACCCCTTCTGTATCACCGTTTACTTACAGGTTCCTTTACAAACACTTTTGTTTCAAACGTGTCTTCACATTTATTTTGCTCTAAACCATAAATGTGGGACTCTACAACACTCTCAGAATGATTATAATATGAATCCCAAAGGAAGCAAAGCATAAACCAATTTTCTTTACATATGACCACTCATGCGCTTGGGGAATTAAGGGAAAACTGTCAAGAGTAAGCTGGAAAATAAAACCCACAATTCTATCCTCATGTCAACAACTAAGGGAATTTCTTAGCACTCTGATGTAGAATCTTTCCTTTGATAGCTGTAGGTTCTTCCCTCTCTTTAGACCAATCACAGTTTATGGAGTATATTATTTGGCTTCTTTTCTATGTTGAATTGCTAAAGTTGTTGTGTATAATTTTAACACTTTGTCCAGAAGTTTGAATTTTAAGTGCCACGGGGGATCTTGCTCTTTATAATATCTGATCAAGTTAAAAATAAATCATTTGATGCAATTGTATGTGTAATTTTTTTTTTCCTTTTAAATTAACATGCCATTCAGATATTTGCATGATTATTACTCAGCACAAGATACAAATTTATCCTTTGGGTCATACTGTTTGTTTGTATATTTGTTTATATGTTTATATATTTAGATTGCTCAAAATGGAACTACTCTCTGTCCTTCAGGCTTCCCTTTTAGGGAAACATGAGGGCCCCAGCACACACCCACTACCATATCTGAGCATGCTCACACACACCATCACATGAGTGTGGTGCCACTTTAGGAAACTGACAGAAACAGAACCTTGGAGATGAACGCCCTCATCACCAAAGCATTTCCTACTGGAGCGTATTAAATGATTGCATGGAAGTGCATTTTACACAGGATTTCATTAACAAGGAGCCTTTGAGAAATGCCTGTGTGGCACAGTGTGACATTTCCCTGTCCCTAGATGCAAGGAGGAGGAAAGAAGCTATTTGAGGTTCCTGAAATAAGTCTCAGGTGGTAGGAATCTGCGATGGGGGAAAAAAAAGCTCCAAGAAGATTAATTCTTCCTGGGAGGATAAGACTTTAATGGCAGTCATTTTACTAAGATTATTTTGAGAGCACATATCTACAAATAAGATAAGGCTGAGGCTGTGTCCAGCTGCTTCCTCTGTAGAGATGTGGAAGGCAGGGATGGGCACAAAAGAAAGTCATTTCAGAAACCTTAAGGGATTTGAAGCCCTTCCTGATGAAATGTCACATTTCATATTCCATGAGAATTGGTGCCTGGGTTTTCTGGGGATCATGTTGACTAGCCAATCTAGTATACATGACTTCTGAGGTTAACTCCAGAGTCCAGGCAGTAGCACTGATAGTACTCACTAACTACCTCACGGTGGGCTTCACACTGTGGATAGACCACAGAGTTCAAAACCTGGTTTGGGGGGGGGGGAATGTATACATAAGTTCACACATGAGTAAAAGATTTAAGAATGTGCATTATTCCATTTAGCATTGAATGATAGACAAAGTTGATTTTCCTAAGTCTTATACTGTGAATCCATGTCAAAGTCAGAAATCCTTGATTATAAGCACCTACCCTTTGGGAACACAGACTCTAAGACATCATCATGTTCATAAATCTGCTGAGCCACTTCTAGCCACTTGTGTCCAATGTGAGGAGGAGAAACTGTGCAGAGTATCAAGAGACACAAGTTCCGAGACTGTCAACTCTGTCATGGATTGCTGTGTGGCTTTGGCCAGATCCTCTCCCCTCTCTGGAGCTCAGTTGGACAATCATATTTTGGAAGTCCCCGTAAGTTCTGATATGGTATGTGATATGGAGCTGTACGTTTTGAACAAATTAGAGAACATTTCAAGGGCGCTCATTATCAAGAACTAGGGAGTTCTGGGAAGATTAAATGCAAAGAGCAAAGATTTGTTCGTAACATTTTTACTGATTCCGAACAATCCAATTTCCTTAACTCTCTGATAGAGGTAGCATGAGTGCCCTCTAAGTGGCCTTTGAGGAATCAGGCAGGAAGGGGGCAGTACAGAGTCCATGGCCTCTAGCATTTGACACATCCAACCCCAACAGGTGCACCAGCCTTGACACTCTTCAGACTTGGACAGCACAGAGAAGGGAGGGTGGCTTGATTTTCTGCTGTTGCAGTGAGTCTTGGCAAACTCCCAAAGAACAATGTTGCAGCCCTCCAGCCTTTACCTCTGAGGCATTTGAAATACCACTGGCGGCGTCTGGGTTTTTCGTTTTCTTTCTTTCTTCCTCTCTTTCTGCTTTGTTTAACTTTCTTAAAACAATTCAAATATTACTGTCTCAAATCTCAAATGGTAGTTGTGATAAATCAACAAATATATGCTGAGTACTTACTTTGTGCCCAACGTTTGTTTTTATATTTTTAGTTAATTTTTTTTTTTCTGCTTCCCTTTCCTCCCTCGAACCCTCCTATCTATCTCCTTTTTACTCCCTGTCAAATTCATGGCCTCTCTTCCTTTAGTTGAAAAATATATATTATATATGAATATATAAATGTATTAAATGCAATCTGCTCAGTCTGTTTAGTGTTACTTAGATATGTATGATTTCAAAACTGTTCACTTGGCTTTGGATAACCAATTAAGGTGTGCCCAACTTTTTAAACTAGAGGGGGAAAACAAAGGAAATATCTGTTGGGATCTCATCTCTCAGGGGTTCTGTCCATCTAGCTTAAGGCAGGAAGCAGGAAATGAGTCCTTGTTTGTGTTAGGAAAGCAGTGGAGTTTTGAGGAGGGGTTACAGCAGTTGGCCTTTCCTCTGATTATCTGCCTGAGCCTATTTTTAGGCACAAACTTAGGATGGTGAGGTCAAGCAGCTGAAAGTGCACAGAGCATTAGGACAAAGCTGGCTCTGGCTGGGAAGTTACCATCATAGACATAAATTCCAAAGACTACTCAGTCCTTCAGTGTGAGCTCAGCTCACTCCTGATAGGTCAAAATTAAATGGGAGGCCAAGGCCCTGGACAGAGCATTGACATGAGATACCCTAGAAGAAGAACCTAAATACCTGATGTTGAAGTAAACTTTAGGACCACTGTGGAAAGAATCATGATACAAGATGAGCCAATAGAAAGGATGCTTCCTCCAACAGAGGGAACAGAGAAAGAAATCCGCCTCTTGCAACAATGGGTATTTTCTTGAGGATGTGAAAATTTGAAACACCTCCAAATACTGAGTTGTTTCCATTTATTTGGGTTGCTGGGATGTGCCACGAGGATCTTTTTTTTTCACAGAGAGGTCTGTGTTTTGTCACGCTTAGGATGATCAGGATGAAGTGAATCACAACTACTTAGCAGATGAAGAGGAGGAAGCAGAAGAAGAAGACGCTCAGGTGATGATGGCACCTGGTCTGGAGGAAGAGGAAGAAGAGGAGGAAGGAAAAGAGGAGGAGCAAGAAAGGGAGGAAGAAGAAGGTCAGGGTCAGTCAACAGGCAATGCCTGGTGGCGGAAATTGCAGATCGTGAATGAATACCTGCGGGACCCGGAGAAAAGGATGTCTCTGGCCCGAACAGGTCAGAGTCGGAGTAAGTCCCAATTCATCCCAATGCCCAGTCTGTGTCCTTGGATTTCTGATGTGGTATCCAGAGTTCCTTGGCCGTACACCGGATAGGTTTGTTACAGACTCCTCTTAACATTTCACACAAAGACACCAATGGCTGGTGCCATCCTTGGACCGTGAACAGAACAGATTCATCAGAAAAGCCACTAAATAGATGAACAAGAGTGAATGTGTGACTCCAATCTACTAGTCTCCATATACAGTATAAAATAACACTGAGAATGAGTTTGAAAGAGCACAGGGTTTGTTTTTCATGCCCAAGTCCCGTCACTTTCTAGGCATGTCACCATGGGCTCATCATAGCCTCAGTCTCTCCACATGCCAAATTGGAAGATGGGGGACTCTGCTCTGCCTCTCTAACAGAATCAGCATAAGACTTGAAAACCATAAGGTTGAAAGGAATGTGTAGAAGACTGATTTTAGGATACAACACCAAAGCCCTGTTAACATGACCAAGGGTTTATAAAGCCTTATTAGTTTACTTACCTGCGTTAGAGAAGGACAGCCCAAAAGCCTATCCTGACCCCAGCTTCTGAGTGCTTTATACCTCCATGGTAGACACAGGAGAATTCCTTTTAAAAAGATCATTGCTAGGGACTAAGGTTCAGTTTCCTTGTTGTTTGATCAATGATAAAATGGCATAGCTTAGCTCTTTCTCTTTGTATCACATGTTGCCCCCATTTCTACTTTACAAATTGTCCAGATCTCCCTTCCAGGGTTCTACTCACTTCTTCAACTATTCCTGATGAGCCTTCTCCTCAGAAGATTTTGTGGGTATAATATATCCATGCTTGCCATGTTCTACACAGCCCAGGGGGGAGGCGGGAAAGAAAGCAGCTGCTGATTCCTAACGCGGTTATTCACAGGAGGGAATGTAAAAACAAACAAAAAATAAACAAACAAATAAGAACAGTGGATATCATGGATTAAGTACTAGTCCCCTGCTGCCAAGGGACTAGGTTGTTAAAGTTGATGGACCATTCCTTCCAAAGGCCCTTTTGGCTAAGAATTGTCAGGTTTTATAGTCAATGCTGCTAATTCAGTCAATTTGCATGAAGTAGCCAGCTCTGTTTCTTGGAATTAGGGAATAAGCAGGTGTTAGGATCTAAACAACACCCATCTCTCATTGCTCCTCCTCAGTTCCCAGCCCCACCCATGCCCATCCCTGGAACTGGAAACTAATAAACCATTTTAAGGGACATTCCAATTTGTTCTGGAAGCTGCAGACAAATGCTAGACACCACTGGAGCTCCAGAGGGGTCACAGCTGTTTCTTCCTTGCCTAAAGAGGACTGGGAAACCAGGCCTTGTGAAGTGCAAGCACAGTTCTGGGAGGGGAGGAGCCATACTTTAACCCTTAAACAGCCATTGGAACTGCACCAGATATCATCATCTAAATTGCTCCGATGAATGACAAGCCATGGGGCAGCAAAGAGGGTGAGGTAGGCAGGTACAAGTACTTGGGGGAAGACACAGCCATGGGGGATGCTTCATTGTAGGCTGCAACCAGACCAATGGTTCACAGGTCTTTGGCTAGCCCACCAATTCACAAACCTGCTAGATTGTCTCAAGATAAAGGGCAAATATTCATTTGATACCTACATAGTGAGATGCAGGAATTGCTGCCCTCCTATCTGACAGCTAAGTGACCACTTGAGCGTTTCCTAACCCTGCTCCAATCTGGACATCAGCATGTCCAATCTATTTACCCAGAGTGTTAATATGGTCTTCTTTTTTCCCTTGGTAGCTGGGCAATACCCAATTTTTAGGAAATATGTGTTATTTTATTCAAGGGGCTTCGGGGGGGTCTGCGGGTTTTTGGGGGAAAAAACTTTTCCCAATAAAACCCCAAGAAAGGGGCCCAAAATTTTTATAAAAATGGGGCATCTGAGGGCCTTTAGAAAATAAAATATTTTAATAATAGAAAAAAGGGGGGAAAACCCCCTTTTAAAAGCACTTGGTCTGAAAAAGGGTCTGGCCATAGTGTTAAATTTTTTTTTTATTTTAAAGGTTATTTAATATAGAAGTACTTTGTACTGCCCCTTTTTTTAACCCGATGGGGCCCCAAGGCCCCTTTTTTTGAGTGGGGAAAAATCATGCCCCAAGGGTTTTTTTTTTTTTTTAAAAAGGGTTTAAATTGGTGGAAAAAGAAAAAGAATAAAAAAAGGGGGGGGTTTTTTTTTTTGGGCCCGGGATATATAAAAAAAAATGTTTTAGATTTACAGTTTCCCCCAAATTCTTTTACAAAAAGTTTTCGGGCGAAATTTTCTTTCCCCTTTTTTGTCTTTCCCCTTCTTTTTAGTTTTTCCCTTTTTTAAAAAAAAAGGGGGCCCCTTTAAATTTTTTTTTGGTTTAAAAAAGTTTTTAAAAAAGGGGTAGGCAAGGAAAAAAGCCTTGTTTTAAAGGAAAATTTTCCGCGGAAATTTTGGGGGAAAGGTTTTTTTTAATTTTAGCCCCTGTGAAAAAAAAAAAAAATCCCGGGGTTTTATCTTGAATTTTTTCTAATCATTAAAAAAAAAGGGCCCAGGGGCTCTTTTGGGGGCATTGCCTAATAAAAAAATGATCTATTTTTTTCCCCCCCGAAAGCCCCGCCCAAAAAAACCTAAGAATTTCCCCTTTCTTTTGGTTAAGGGGCCCTTTTAAACTTTTAATTTCATGTGTTCAGCGAAAACTTTCTATTGGGAAAATGGGGAAGGAGAAAAGGGGACTCAGCCCCCCCCGACACATTTTCCCCCAATTTTTCCGACTGACAAATTTTTCGGGTAAAGAAAAGGAAAAATTTGGATCTCCCCGAGTGTTTTTTTTTTAAAAAGTTTATTGGGGGAGGGGGGGGGCCCCTTTTTGGCAAGCTGACCATTCATCCAATTGCTCTTACAGGTTTTTTTAGTCATTTACTTCTTCTTTATGCCTCCCTGGCTGCTTGTGATCACCTATTTATTAATGCTGTCCTAGCATCTTTTCCCTTTAATGCCGACCTTCACTGGCAGGTGAAAACTCCTGGTGAGTGTGCATAAATGCCCGCATTGTCGAACTCTGGGGCAGAAATCGTTTGCACCGCTTTTTCAGCCTCAATTAACTTTGGCTCTTCGGGGGGAATGGGGAAATTTCAGATTCAATTATTAAGAGGAAAGGTGAAATGGTACTTGGAAAATTATGGTCCTTTTCTTTTGATTGCTTGGGAGGGGATGGTGCCATGGGATCTATAAAAAATTCCAAGAAACGGGTTAAATTATATCCAAGACTGTTTTCATTGCAGGAGTTATGATCAGACCCTTCGCTCATAGCCTTAACTTCAACTTCAACCGTTTTGAACCTGAAACTTGGCAGCATTACGTGATTAGCCTAAATGGCTTTCTCCAGGGTTAAGTTCCTCTGGGGCAGTGGAAAGCTCTTTGAAAAGTTAGTGGGTGGGAATCCAAAAGTCAAAATCCATGGGGCCCGGAAATCTGATTAGTCACCCCTACCTGTGTTGTTTTGCATTACCTGCCAGCACCCTTTAAAAAATTATATTAAAAATTGCTCTGATTGTGTGCTGCCCACTGTGAGCTTTTTAAAGGCACAGAACTTGTTTTTCTTTCATGAAACCCTATAGACTAGTTAAAACGCTGAGCACATCAAAGTGATCATTCTTTATTAGTGTTTTTCTGATAAAAGATCACTCTGGAGGGAGATAATAGTCTCCAAGGGCAGCAGGATTCCCGCCTCCCATACTTTCACCAAAAGAGAATCCCGAAGTATTAGCTATCTTGAGAGAAAAGTCCTTTTTTGTAAACAGCAACTTAGAAAGAAAAGGTCGGAGAACTAGATCTCAAATATTTCAAGAATTCCTTTATCTGTATGTAGTGTCATCAGGTACACTTTCAGCGACAAATGAATGGCTTTGTGTTTCATTTCACTCGTGAGGAGTAAGGCAGTAGTGTTTGGGAAGACTGTGGAACCTTTAGGAGAGAGAGACAGCTTGAAGAAAGTGAGTCACTGGGAGGAATCCTTGAGGTGTTATAGACAGACCTCACTCCTGTTCACTCTGCTTCGGGGTATGGATGCAGTGTGGCCACCCGCTTTCTGTTCCTCCCACTGTGCCTTTCTTGTTTCCGCATATTCTCAAGCATGATGGACTGTTCTCCTCCAGAACTGTAAGCCAAAATAAACTATCCCCCTTAATTTGTTCTCCCAGGGTATGTTATCACAGCTCCAGAAAAGTAAACTAAGAAACCTCAACTTGGAAATGATAGCACATGCTTGTAAAAACCAACAATTATGAGTTTGAGGGTTTGGAGGTATAACTTGGACTCAGGAGTTCAAGACCAGCCCAAGCTATTTAGGGAGATAACCATCGATGATAGATAGATAGATAGATAGATAGATAGATAGATGATAGATAGTAGAAAGAAGTTGAGTTTGTATTGCTGCAGCTAAATTTTATGAATAGGGAAAACTTAGCTAGAATGCTTTGGATGGCTGGCTGCCTGGCTGAAATGGGGGGGTTGGATGGTGGGGTGAAGGTAGGTAGTAGGAATATTACACTGATTTAGGGACCAATCCCTTAGCATGAAGCAGGAAGTATTATTAAAAATAAAACGTACCATTTTGTCATTCAACTTTCACTAGGCATAATAGAATTCTTTTCCTCAGTTTTGAAATGAGAGAATTGGGGCCAGAAAGAGGGGAGCAGCTCGATCCCCATCTCCTAGCAGCAGAGTCCAGTTTGGGAGTGCACCATGCTTTAGTGCTGTTTGTTACTCAAAGTGTTAGACCCAGGGGCTGCAGCACAGGCGTCACACAGGTTGATGGTAGAACCTCAGACCATACCACATAGCTATCGATTCAGTCTCCATGTACATGTTTTTCAGATGATTTGTATGAACTTTTAAGCTTGAGAAATGTCTTGTGGTCCTAAACTGGGCTGTTGCCATTCAAGCCTATGTTAGAAATTCGCTTTTGTGTTGTAAGGCTCACTGCTATTTGGGTTAAACTGAGCTCCAGAGCCTGCACCTGTAGATGACAGAGTGAGTTCTTTTGATCCATGGAGTTCTATTTTTGGGCCGCAGGAGTATTTTGGGCATCTTAGTCAGCATAGTGTCTTTCTGGAAAAAAAAAAAATGCTTGTGAGCTATTTCAAGTATGCACATTGTCAGAATGTCTGCTGAGGAAATCCCTGCAATAGATAATAGATGGGGAAATACCAATTTTGACTTGATGATGAAGGCAGGGGAACAGCAGGAAGGCATTGGGTTACTTCTACAGAGTTGGTAATATGTGATTGGGGACGTTGGCTCAGCAGGTAAAGCACTTGCACTTGCAAGCAAGCAAGAAGACAGAGGTAGGATCTCCAGAATCCACATAAATGCTGTATGGATATGGTAGACAAACCCATAACCCCAGCTCAGAGGAGACGTGGAAGACTGACTAGTGAGACTAGCCAGATTGTTGAACTTTTGTGTTAGAACTGAGATGTCCTTGCCTCAATAGATAAGTGTTCCAGGAAGATTCCCAGCATCAATCCTGGGCGTCCCACGTGACCATGCACATGGGGTGTACCCACAAAACATGCAAAACACACATCATATACATTAATGCATACAACATGAAAGTAAGAAGGAATAGCAGATAATATGTCCTTTTCAAAAGTAACAGTATTGAAATAGATATTCAGAGCATCAGTTTCATTCCAGGAGGTGGGGTGTTGCAATAAATTCCATGCCCCTGTCACATTCTTAATGAAAACTACCTCAAGAAAAAATGCTGAGTGTTTGAGTGAAGTTTTTATTTTAAAAGTTATTACTTGAGCATACTTCTTAGTCCTTAAAAAAACATTAAAAGAAACCCTTGAATTAAAATGTAGTCTTGTCAAAATTAAAAATTAAAATGCTGTCATGCTTGGTGTACTTCTAAAATTTTCTGGGGCTGGGGAACGCATTTTAGTGGTTCAGCATTTTCCTACTATGTAGTTTCATCCCCAGCACTGTAAGCAAAATTCCATTGGAGGAAAAGGAGATAAAGACAAAATGGTATCTATGTGTAAAAATACTACAAAGAAAACCTATTTTTTGTATGCTAACTTAAATGCAATTAAAGATTCAAAAGTCAAAGAATTTTAAAAAAATAAAACTACAATTATATAACAAACAAATACATTATATCCAAGTCACAACCTGTCTAGATGTGGATCTCACAGTACTTTTTGAGTTTTTACCAGTGGGTCATAGGTGTACAATCTTTTCTGAAAAAGTGAGTGACTTTGGACTTGATGCATGTCTGGGTCTAAGAGTTCCATTATTTAGATGATGCAGTAAATTTCCAAAGCCCAGTTTTATGAAATCCAATGGCTTGAAGAGTGAACACGCAAATAGTCCCATTTCTCTCTCTGAGATGTCTAGCTCAACAAAAGCCCCATTTCTCTGTCTGAAATGTGTACTTGGGACAAATGTTAAACTCCATCTAATAAAAAGGATGTGAACACAAAATATTTCAGACTTAATTAGAGAAGACTTCACCCCCTCACTCTCTCAGTGGAGACTCTATAGTTGTCATAAGTTTCTATCTCCAATGCAAACTTCTATTTTTCTGAGATACTTTGGACTTATGCTCTTTTATATTAGAGTTTGAAGAGTTGTTAGGGTTTTTCCTCTCCTTGCCCCTCTTCTCTTCTCCCTTCCTTTTATAGTTTTTCTGTTCCCCAACACAGCTGTCTGTCTTGACCTCAAAGGAGACATTTTCCAAGTTGAACTTACAGAATTTTAACCTATGAAGTCAGCCTCCTAAACATGTACTATGCCTTGATATGATACAGTCCTTCTTCCAAAATCTACTGTTACATGTCAATTTCTTTCTCACAATAGAAGGGATGGTTACCCCAACTTTACTGTCTGCCATATTCCAAAAGAAATAATGGGAAATAGAGAAAAGTATAAAATTATCAACTGTGACTCTGAGTGTGGACACTTGAAAGTTCTGAGAGAATGAGAAGCAAGGAATTATATCATCAGATGGGCTGAGGTGATTACACAAGAAGTCTTCATAGAGCAGTGGTTCTCGACCTGTCGGTCACAAACTTGTTGGGGGGATCAAAGGACCCTTTACTATGGGCCACATAAGACTGTTGGAAACACAGATATTTACATTATAATTCATAACAGTAGCAAAATTACAATTATGAAGTAGCAACAAAAGTAAATTTTTGGTTGAGGATCACCAAAACATGAGGAACTGTATCAAATGGTTCTGGCATTAGGAAGGTTGAGAATCAAGACTATGTTTCAGGGATCATTTCTTATAGTTCATTAAGAACCACTGTCCTAGAGGGATGATACTAGGAATATCCCTTGGTTACCCAATAACAGTCCACAGGGATTAAGGTAGAACAAGTGAACTTTTGAAGTAGTACAAATATATACGAGGCAAAAGAAATTATAGAAACCACTGAAAGCATGGGCTTCTCTTAGCTCCTCTCTAACATAACCCCTTTGCCACCTACACATGCTGCAGGCTATAATGACAGTCTTCAAGAAGAAATGAATATAGATTGTCCTCCGGGTCAGTACTTCATCCAAGATGGAGATGAAGATGAGGACAAGAAGGCCTGTCAATTTAAGCGTTCCTTCCTGAAGAATTGACTCTGGGCTGGAGGGACCCACTTTTGGATACTCTACTGGACAGCCTTGCATCCTCCTCAAGATGAACCGGGTATTTTAGCCCTTGGGATCTGTTGGTGTATACTAGATGAGCAGAGTTGGAGAGTGTATAAGCCACATTTCTGTTGGCTCTGGTATTCACACACTGCAGGTTTGGCCATTTTTATCCACAGCATCAAAAATGCAAACAACCAGACAAATTGACCAGTTCATCTTCCTGAACATTTCCTAGCATCATTCTTCTTTCCATGCCCAAACCTGCCCCTTGAGGGCCACTAGTTGAATGTAATGAAGTATGTCTCTAATCTCAGCACTTAGGAGGCAAAGGCAGGAGGATCTCAACATCCAAGCCAGAACCTATCTCAAAATAAAATGAGAGCCCTGAGATGTTTGAAACACAGAGCTGATATGGGAATATCGTGGAGAGCAATTCTATGTTCTCATATCATTTAAAAATGTTCCAGGCAGCACTGGCTGCTCTTTCAGAGGACCTGGGTTTGATTCTCAGCATCAACATGGCAACTCACAACTGTCTGTAACTCCAGTCTCAAAGGATCTAATGTCCTCTGCAGGCACCAGGCATCATGTACATGATACACACACACACACACACACACACAACACCACACACACGCAAGCAAAATATCCATATACATAATTAATAGTTAATTTTTTAATGCTTCTGTTTTTGACTTCCTTAGGGAGTGGCAGATACACTCTTATTGAAAGTGGAAAGTTCTTTACATCCTGTTGGTTATTTTGCAGCTTTTTTTTTTCTGTGTATGGACCTAAGATACAAATGTGTCAGTGAGTAAACTGAGCTATGCAACTTTAAAGTTGTTTCCGAAAAGGAGCATAGTTGAAATTTATATGTGAAGAGTGCTGACCAAAAAGCAGGGAGAAAAAATCCATTTTTTGCTATGAAACCCATTTCTTAAAGTATATAAATAAATAACGCACTGGTTTTTCCTTTCCTTTTCTTTCCTTTCATTTTCTTTTCTTTTCTTGTTTTTCACTAGATTGTAGGCTTTCGTCCTGAGTTGGAGATCCTGTGAAGGTGTCCTGCAAAGTTCAGGTAAACTATCCTTTTGAGTAAGTATTGTCTCAGATAAACAGAGAGTTCATCTGTTCCAAGAACTTCTACAAGCGTCTGAGTAGGGGGAGCTTTAGTGTTTTTCATAATTATACCTCCTTTTAATGCATTTAGGACTTCCTATTTCCAGGAAACATGGTGTGCATGACTGTGTGTGTCTGTGTGTGTGTCTCTCTGTGTGTGTGTGTGTGTGTGTGTGTGTGTGCATGCACGCACCATTTACACCTGTGAAAGCCAGAGATTGAACCTCAGCTAGGGGCCTCAGCCAGGAACAACACTGTGCCAAAACATTAATTGGGATTCTGTTTACACTTTTGCTTTTAGCTTTAATGGCTTGTTTCTTTGAACTAAACAAGCAGCTTTCATTAGAGTCATTAGTCCCTGATTTTTAAAACTGAATTTCACATTTTACAGCAATGACCAGTGGCACTGGATGTTGCAATAACAAATGACTACAAGGGAAGTGTAAACAGAAGTCCATTAATATGCTAATTAACTGTCCTTCAAGGGACCATTAACTCCTATCTCATCTGCACCAATTAGCTCCTTTGTAGGCAAAAGCCCTTGCTCTTGGCATTGCTTCTTAAACAGGCAGTAGCTCCCTTCTATTCAGTGACATCATCTCCACCCTCTAGCCTTGGACAGTTGTCTTGCAAACATTGCAAAAACAGTCTTTGTCATGACTAGGAATAAAGCAGACAACTCTAATCTTCAGACCAGAAAACAGAAAAAGTACTCGTTCAGCCACTTTCACACACTCAGCAAGTGTTTATTGATCACTTCCTATGTACTAGGTATTTGACTAGCTGCTGGAGATATCAGGGTAAACATAACTGTGAAATTGGGGCCAAGAAATATTAACAGGCACAATGAAAGGTACTATGGAGACAGAGAAGAGAGAAAGGTCAGTTCCATGTGGGAAGTGGTAATAAGGAAGATGAGCTTCATAAGGTCAGGAAATATTTGCCAGCTGAACAAGGTGGGAAGAGCATCCATTCTGTTCAGATGTACGTGTGTGTGCATAAAGTCACATGTGGGATATGACTACAAACTAATGGAATTGATCCCACAGGCCATCATTAAAGATAAATTCATTCATTTTTGAATATATGAATAAATCATAAAGACCAATGCAGTCTAAAGTAGCAGCAAGTGCTATGCCACTGAGCCACATCCCTAGCTCTTAATCTAACATATTAATTGGGCCAGCTTCTATTTGCATTTCCCTAATGTAAGCTGTTCATTTTCCAAGTTATTATATACTGAACCTTACTGAGAATGATTTTTTTTTAAAAATAGAAACATTAACATACTCTATACTTTTTGTCAATAATCAACACTGGTCAAATCCGCACCCACTTGTAGCAATCAAGCAGGATAGGTTAATAACCAGAATAGGATGCTCAATTTTTACCAAAAAGAATTATACTATATTGGATATAGTATATTGACAGAAGTGATCCCATGGCCCTAATGAGTAATTGGCTAGTAGAGATGCATTCTTTGTCCATTTGAGCCCCCAAACCTCTCCTGTTTATAACAGCCATAGCTCATGAGCACTCTATTACCTGGTGTGATGTGATAAGGGTAGCCCTGTTTAATCATTCCCATTATTTGGTTCCTCTTGCTTACTCTCTGAATTCCTTGTATAGTAATTAGGCTATACAGAGAATGTGGACAGAAACATGAGTTTGGGTAAGCTCACTACAGACTGTAAGGCTATCTATCAGGTTCCTGATCTGAGTTCAATAGAAGTGAACCTCCAGTGAGGACTTAGGTAATGTTTTCTAATTTATACCTGCCTCAGCTCCAAAATCCAAGACAGAGTACCATTCTGTAATTCTTTGGAGATAAGCTACAATCATTGGCTCTTTCTAGAACAATCCCAAGTACTCGGAAAGGCATAGTCATACCCTAGAAATTCTCTTCTGAGGACAAGTCACAGTTGAGCTCTGCCCAATTTTAATTTTAGGTTTGGGACAATTGATTGAGAGTCATACAGTGATTTTACCTGAGCACAAGTTCCTTTAGGCTAGACTGTAACCCAACATCCCACATACATCTATCTGCTTTTGCTTACAGAAAGGTGATGAAAATGACATTCGATCCATCAATTACTACCCGGAGTCGGCTTCTTTTGACCTCCGCTACTACCCTTACTATGGCAAACTGACTCACGTAAGCTGTATCCTTCCTTCTCCTTTATCACAAAGGGCTCAAAGACAAAGAAGGGCTGCCTGGATTTGAAAGCATTAGGGAATGGTGGTAGTAACAGATGAGTAACTGTAAACTATAATGGGATTGGGGGCAGGGGCAGCTCCCTCCCTCCACACATTTCTAACAGCCACAAATCTTTCCAAATCTGAAAGATTGTCATATCTAGTCTCATCTAAGCGCTTCAGTCTCCAGATGAGAAAACTGGAGCTCAGGACGGGGAAGGGACTTACGTAAAGTTACACAGTTAATTAGCAGCAAAGCCAGGAAGACACAGATTATTAATAGTGTATTTAATGTCCAAGTAATAAGACTTTCCTGTTTCTTCCATTACACACCATGAGCCAGCACAGGCTTCATGTCCAGTATGGCATCTTGATGTATATTAGTTCTGATTTTGATTTATAGTCTGCTATCCATAAAAATCAAATCATTCTGAGTCAGAATTGGTTTCCCCCAGAAGATAATCAGACATTTTGACACAGACTTAAAAGCAAATCATACAATTTCTTCAAAGTAGGGAAAGCATGTTGGTTGCTGTGGTCATTTGGGACTTGGCATCATGAAATCTGCATAGTTCCCTTTGTCGATGCTATCCTAACCTGCCTTCAGTATCTGATCACAACCCCCCCCCGTCCTTGCTGCCCACTTGACCCATTTAGAATTCATTGCTCTCGCACCTACAGGTTAACTACACCTCCCCGCTGGTGGCAATGCATTTTACGGACGTGGTGAAGAACCAAGCAGTGCCTGTCCAGTGCCAGCTGAAGGGCAAAGGCATTGTAAATGATGTCATCAATGATCGTTTTGTTGGGAGGATAATCTTTACCCTAACATAGAAACCTAGGAACTCCAGGGGGCTACTCCTACCAGCTCTGATTCTGATTATGTTCTATTTTGTGTTATCCTTGGTAGCCCCTCAATTCTTTTTTTTTTTTTTTTTTTCGGTTAAGACACAGCCAGATGGACGCCTAAAACAGCAGATCATCTTTCCTTGCCTTTGACGTGTTTATGAAGTGATATTGTGGGACCTGCTTGGTTCTTTTTAAGGTCATCATCTCTCCTGATGACAAATATGACTATATTAATTTCCTTTCCTTCACTCAAATTCAGACCTATTCTTGCTGCTGGAAGTCTTGCTATATACAAAACCAGTATCTGATAACATTCACCATGGTCAGAAGAATGTTCTATCATGTTTTCTAAAAATATGTTGGTTTTAGAGGTGATATTATTCCCAGACAGATGGATAATCTAACCAACCCATACACACCTTTAAAACTGTCTGTCAAGGTCTTTCCTTAGAAACCAACTTCAGACCAACCCAGACCAAATACTCTCTCTACAGAACTTATATCTGGGGTGGGGGTTGAAAATTTGGCTGTCTCCCATAGGTAACTCAATACTGATTCAAAGACTCTTATTATTTTCAGCCAGGACAGCAGGACAGCAAGCAATGCTGACAGGTTATTGATCTGGGCTAGAGATGAAGACCTTCTGTGAGACTTTTTGTGGGGAGAGTTAGATCCTAGTGTAAGTGAGAAGAACTGTTAACATAGGGTGTGCTTGATTGTTGAGTGCTCTGTAGTTTAATCATCCAAAGGCAAACAGGTTTTTCTCCACTCCAGGCAGAAGAGAAAACATGAAAAATCTTCTTGGGTCAAATCTTCTTAGCCCATATGCTTTATAGTTGTGTTTTTTTCTTTGAGATCAGCAGGGATGGGTACCTTGAACCCTACCCCCAGCTACAACCTTGGGGATTGAAGTTAGGATTCTCCAGCTAAAAACGTGGCAAGACAGAAAGCTTCTGTCAGGCCTCCCTGAAGCCAGTGCTCATTAGCCAGTTTTGCATCTACTTTGAAAAAAATCACGAGGCAGATGTTTATCCAGGTTGTGGATCAGCCAACTTGCTTTGTTTTTATCTTTGGCCATGTGACCATTCCAATCACTTCTTAACACCTCCACCAGGGGGAGGGCTGGGACAAAAAGAGGAGGCAAGCATTACAGACTAGCATCGTGTCTCAGGGTCCAAAGCAAGCTTAAATTCCACTTACAAGGCTGCAGAGTCTGAATCTACTCTACAATGTTTAGTTTCTCCCAAAACGGGGAACTGGAAGACTGATGGGGAAAGACAAGTGAAACTTGGCTATAATATATGGTGACAAGAGATCTAAAAATAGTACTTGGAAAAGCTATGAAAACATGAGGCACAATGACTCTCTCCAGCTAAATAGCAGAGGAACTTACACATTCGAAGCATAAGCATGAAGACATCATGTGTTTTGTAATTCTGAACAGTTCACATGAAAGCTCAGAGGAAGGATGAGGAGATGGATTGAACAAGTATTTATTTAGGGACATTGAGAGAAAGGGAGTCTTTAAAGTGTTTTAATCAGGGAAGCCCTGTAAGCACATTTGCATTTGATCAAGAGCACTGGGGCAGTCACAACATCAGGAATGAATCAATGATAGAAAGGACAAAACCAAGACAGGAATGGAGGAAGAGGAGGAAACGTGGAAAAATGAGCCCAGAATTTTGAGCTTGGCTAAAATCAGTGAGATAGGGATACTGATAATCGATATGAGGTATAAACGAGAAAGAGATTGGAAAGGAAGTTGTCGAGATCACTTTGCGGCAGTTTTATCTTGTAATTTCCTCTCGTCAGACATTGATGTGGAGATGCGAACACATGTAGAGTAGAAGAGAAGGAAAGCAGAAGACAAAAGCAACATTTGATCAAGTGAACTCATTTAGGAAATATTTAATCTTGGGAACTTGAGCTGGTTATGTAAACACACTGATCTAGCTCCTAACGCCGTGCTTTTCTCTGGGTCTTGTGGCAGAATAGACTGCTATTACTCTTGGGAATCTCCCCTACAGAGCCCTTCTAAATATTCTCCATAGACGAGTGAGGGGCAGACAGCATTTAACAAACAACAGAAGATGAGCCAGACAGCAAGGCTACATAGGACACCATCACAAAAATCCCGACTTCTCCAGAGTTACTTTCTCACCAAGTTCAAGTTTCCTAGCCTTTGAACAGAAAACTAATAAAAAGAAAATGAGAAGAGCTTGAGACCATTTAAAAATGGCTTTAATCAAAACCTCAAGATTTAATAGCAAAAGGAGTACACAGCATCTGATCTGGAAAGGATCTTTAAGGGAAACAACCTGCATTGCATCTGACTCCAGGTCCAGTGCTCTCTCAACTCAGAGCTGCTGCTTACCGGGAAGTACCATCTTTTTGAGAAATCAATAGACCATATCCCAAACATTCTGAAACATGTCAAACTTGAGTTAAAATAGTTAACATTTCACAGGGATTCAACTACTGGTGCTATATTTTATACATAATACATGGTCCTGTTGAATATGTTTAACTATTAGATAAGGAATTAGGAATAATTTTGTCATATGTGTTTCTCATTCAGTGGCAGATATAATGTCCACAGTTTCAAAGAAGTATTAAAAAAGTACTAAGACAGTTTGGGCTGTCCCGCTGGAACATGAAAAATAGCTTTCTTATACAAAACTGGATATTATACAGAACTGGATTAATGAGTATGTTCGTTCATGTGCAATTCTAACTGTTCAATAAATTTCTAGTTGATTAATTTAAATGGGCTCCCATACTGTGCTGTACCAGGATTTGATTTCTATACCATCTGTTGCAGTACACTTGGCTTTACTCGATTGTCAATGAGAAATACTACTTCACATGGCTTCACGGTTTTGTTCTTGCTATACTTTGTGTATGAGTTTTCACTTTTCACTCCTTTGAAATCATTAGTTTAAAGAAATCTTTCTTAGGCATTCATTTACTTGGGGTCTTCATGTAGAAAATATTTATACTATCTTGGGGAGTTGGTGACAAGAATAAACGAAATAAAAAGATAATGTATGATTCCTCTTTCTGGATCTTATCACTGACCACACACACACACACACACACACACACACACTATACATACACACCCCACACCCGCTCTAACACACACAGGGATATTGGGCAGCAAGCCATATGGGGGGAAAGCTTGACAACCGACAACCTATTAGCTGAAGACTGGCTTTCCTCTCAATATTGTTTTTTTATTAGTTGTTAGGGTTTCAGCTATAATAGCAGTTCTCAACCTTCCTAATGCTGAGATCCTTTAATACAGTTCCTCATGTTGTGGTGACCTCCAACCGTAAGATTAGTTCATAATTGTAATCTTGTGTGTTTTCCAATAGTCTTAGGTGATCCCTATGAAAGGGTTGTTCGATCCAAAAAGGGGTTGCAACCACAGGTTGAGAACCACTGATTGATAGGGACGTAAAGCTAAAAGCTGATTTATTTGACAGCATTTTTTCCAGTATCCATTTTTCAATTTCTCAAAAAAAAAAAAAAAAAAAAAAAAACCAAAAACAAAAACTGCTTTATCATGGCAGCCTTGCTTGGTCCCTTTATTTTATCCTCTTTTTCTAAACAGGAACTGTACCCTTAGCCTGATCTTGAAGTCACAATCTACCTGCCTTAGCCCCCATCATGACCAGCATCTTCCTTTATCAAGGTTGAATCTTGCTATAAATTGTTCTGTTTGTTTATATAGGACATGCATACATTAAATAATGCTTTGAGGTAGGGGGATGGAAACAAGATCTAAATAGAAACCCTGCAAACACTCAATGGAAGCCTGGCTAAGTGGCTTCCAGGCATATCTAACCACCCAAACTGTCTCCTAACACAAATATTTCATAGACATAGCAACTGAAGACAAATACTCCCAGCTCTTCATTCAACGTAGAGGCTGAGCTGCAACAAAGATATTTTATTTCCTTGGAAGCTTCCCTGGCTGACCATCTACTAGACTTACATGGTTTGATTTAGGGTATAGTAAGAAAGGAAAAAATACATTTTCCTGTTCTAGGCTCTTTTTTTTTAACTGAGTTTCCCTTAAAATATCTGTATATATTAAAATAATTTGAATCATACAAAAACATGATTTACACTGTGCATTTCTCTATACAGAAATGTTGTAAGTGCCTGTTTCTGGGGGTGGTGTATGGAGGTGGAAGAAGGAAGGAGGGAGGAGAGAGGGAGAAGTGGGGAGGGAGAGATAGAATGGAGAAGGGAAAATGGCAATATGTTTTGGGGGCAGTGAGCGTAGAGAAGACTGATGACTGCAAAATCAAGGAAAGGAAGTTGAAAGACTACTTCATAAAGTTCTTTAGTATAGCAGAAGCTAAAAATATTTGATAGGGAAATCCAAAAGATTTAAGAAGAACATGATAGGCTCAGCCTGGCAGATTTCTCTCCAGAATGTACTGTATTATAGGTTCCTTGATGAGTATAATATTAATTAGAGTCCGAGTAAGAAGTAAATAGCAATGGGTAATGATAATAATCACAAGGCAGCTTAGTTACAAAACTATCGTTTATAGAAAGCATAGATGAAAGAACATGCAAATAGCACAGTAACCCGGCCTAGCAGTGGCTGAATGAACACTTGCCACTCCTAGACCATGTGGTTCAGGGGCAGATGTGGGGTATATAGAGTTGTTGCCTGGAGAAGAGTGGTGGCCTCATTGAAGGATTAAAAGAACCTAGGTGATAGGTGATCATTTAGAGAGGGGAAAAAGAATACATACTCAATCTTCTTCCCTCTGCCTCCTGCTAGTAATTCTCCTCAGTCAGGACCAAGGGAACAAAAATAGCAACTATTGATGTGATTCATGCAGGTCAGCCTCACAGAGAAGAATCCAGAATGCAGAATAGTAAACTGTGTATCTGAAAGATTAAAAGAGCAGGTACCTAGCACAGCTGTCGGGTGGAAGTTCCATGCAAAGATTCTTTGAAGCCTGAAGAATATAAGCAGTCACTGAACCAACTTCAACCACGGGGTCAATTTTGCCTTTATACTCAACTCTTCTGTGCCAGAACAGACAAAAGCATCAACTTTACCACTGTAGGAAGCTTTTCTCTGTTCTTTAGTATCCATTCTCTTTTTAAATGCCCTTACTTCTCTAATCCAGTGTCCTTTGGTGCGTCATTTTGAATTATTTTGCTTGCTCATGACAAAACAAACCAATGAACAACAATAGCACCAACATTCAATTTTCCTGAAGGAACAAAGGGGATTGTGAAACTTGGATACAATTTGGCTTAGGGTATAAGTCGTGTCCAGAAACTGAAATATGTCATTAAGGTCTCTCGTGTTTCTTTCCCCAGCTCTCCCTTTGCTCTCCATCATACCAGCCTCATATTCAGGCTCCACAATCAAGACAGGCCACAAGGCTGCCAGCATTGCTAGACTATACCCTAAGGGCTAATGGTACCCTGAAAAGCAAAAAGGCCTCTCCTGAAAGTTCATGTGAAAAATAAACATTTCAGTCCCTCAAAAGTTTCTATAAAACAGAAAGGGGAAAGAACAGTAACAAATTCAGCCTAAGAGCCAACATCACCCTGACACTGGAACCACATAAAGACAGAACAAAGAAGACATAATTATACACATTTTCCTAATGAACACAGATAGTGAACTGCTCAGAGAAATTATTGCAAATTTAATCCAAGAACATATTAAGAAAAATCACATCCATGGTGCAAACTTGTTTCAATCCAGAGATGAAAAATTCGTTTCCAATATGTTAATCAATAAGTACAATTCAACACAGAAGAAGATTTAAGGACAGAACCCACACGATCATCTAAATCAGTGCTTCTCAACCTGTGTGCCACAACCTCACTGAAGGCCAAATGACTCTTTCACAGAGGCTGTGTACCAGATAGCCTGCATATTAGATACATTACATACTTACAGTAGCAAAATTACAGCTCTGAAGTAGCAACAAAATAGGTTGTTTTTGTTTTTGTTATTGTTATTGTTTTCTTGGGTGGGTTTTTTTTTTTTTTTTTTTTTTTTTTTTTTGGTTTTTCGAGACAGGGTTTCTCTGTGTAGCCCTGGCTGTCCTGGAACTCACCCAAGTAGACTAGGCTGGCCTCCAACTCAGAAATCCGCCTGCCTCTGCCTCCCAAGTGCTGGGATTAAAGTCATGCGCCACCACCGCCCGGCTCAAAATAGTTTTATAGGTGAGGGTCAGTATAACATGAGAAGCGGTTTTTAAAATTCACAGCACTAGGAAGATTAAGAACCACTGATCCAAATCCAAGCAGAAAAGACCTTCAACAAAGTTCAAAATATTTCCAAGATTAAAGCCCTGAAGAACTAGAGATAGAAAGAGCATGTCTTCGGGATGGAGAGGTATGTCAGCAGTTAAGAGCACCAGCTGCTTTTCCAGAGGTCCTGAGTTCAATTCCTAGCATCCCTGTGGTGGCTCACAACCATCTATAACTCTAGTTCCATAGAATCTGAAGCCCTCTACTGATGTGCAGATAATGAAAAACACTCCCTTAAACCAAGGGAATAAATTAATAGATGGGTGTGAGGGCACATATTTTTAAACCCAGAAGTTGAGAGGCAGAGGCAAGCTGATCTCTGTGAGTTTGAGGCCAGCCCGGTCTATGAAATGAGTTCCAGGACAGTGAGAGCTATAGAGTGAGACCCTGTCTCAACCAAAGAGAGTGAGAGAGAGAAAAAAAGAAAAGAACATACCTCAACATAATAAATGCTATACATAACAAATCTAAAATGGAGCATTCACTGTAACATCTGGAACAGAACAAGGGTTTCCATCATATCCACCTGTTCAATTCAGTGCCCAGAGTCTCAGCTAGAGCAGTATGACAGAATTAAAAACTATATAATTAGGAAAGGAAGAAGTCAAATCATCCATATTTGCAGAAAACAATATCTTATACTTAAAAAGATCCTTAAGTCTCCACCAGAAAATTCTGGGAACTGACACTTTTTTTTTTTTTTTTTTTTTTTTTTTGGCAAAGTAACAAGATACTAAGTCAGCATCCAGCATACAATAACAAGAGGGAAGAAATGAGTAAAGTACAATGATGTATGAAGATGCCATGATGAAACCTATTTGTTTTTATTCTAGCTGTCAAAATAATTAAACAAATTAAATAAAATAATTTTTAAAAGTCTCCTAAGTTCCCCATTGCCTTGAATTGGTTCCAATCTTTGAACCTGACCCTGTGGATACCATGAGAACTTTTATTGACTGTCATGCTTGAATCTTGTGCCTGATAGGTTGATATTGATGCCACTCAAACAACTTAAATTAGAAGTCTGGGGAAAAATTATCTCTCCAAGAAAATCTGAAATAATATTACCAAACAAGGGGGAGTGGGTGCCAATGGCATATAGGACAAATATGTCTACTCCTTTTCATCAGGGACTTGTCAAACCCCACAGCAGCTTACGTTTGTTTGCACATGAACTTTCAGACTAAAGTGTTTTGGAAATGTTTACAGTAAGGTCCCCAACAAACAATCCTTTCACCCTAATCTAGCATTGTTTCAATCCTTTTTGATGAGGAAAAAAAGAGTATAGAAAGAAGGAAAGAAGGGAGGGATGTTAATAGAGAATTGGGCATCTTAAGGAGAAAGACCAAGATCAAACCATCAAGTATATGGGCCAGTGAATCAGCCAATGGAGTAACTGAGAGTAAGGAGAATTTATAATGGGTTTTAGAGAAAAAAACTGTACTATTTGGGGTTCTCTAAAAGAACAGAACTGATAGAATGAATACATATATCTATATATGTGATATATATTAAATATCCATATACATGGATATATGTATGGCATATATATGCCCATATATATTATTAGAGTGACTTACAGGCTATGATATAGGAAGTCCAACAATTACTGTCTCCTGATGGAAAAGCCAAGAGTCAGTAGTTGTCCATTCCATGAAACTAGATGCCTCAGTATTCCCAATCTGGTGTCAGAGAACTGGGGAATTCCTAGATACTTCAGTTTACACTGGAATCTGGAAGGCTGAACCACCAGTGGTGGAATGCCTTGGCAAAAATATGGGTGAACTTCCTAGGGAGAGTGAGAGAAGTCAGGCAAAAAAGCAAAAGCATCCTTAGCCAGGTCCTTGTATGTAGACTGCCATAAAAAAAATGTGGCCCAGATTGAGGGTGGGGTTTTCCACCTCAAATGTACTAGATTTGATGTATGCCTTCTCACTTGAAGTGACATAATCAATTTTTCCACACAGGCATGCCCAAGTACCTAGATTTTAGTTGATTCTCGAAGCAGCTCAGTTAACAATCATGATTACACAACACAAGAGGCTTTTTTTTTTCCATTTTGGCTTGCAGCTGTGGGAACAGCTCACACCCTCACACACGGTAGGCCAGCACTCTAGTATGGGGCTAAATTTCCAACCTTGATAATTTGTTTCAATTTAATGTTCTTTCCTCTTCTAAGTTTTTCCTTATAAAAAAAAAAAAAAAAAAAACCCTCAGGAGTCCTGTAAAGTTGCTCCCAGATATTCAAAACAAAATGTACCCAAGAAGACAGAAAATATGTGCTTTTCTAATTTTATTTTCAAATTGTGTATATGAAAGAGAGAGAGGTGAGGGGAAGTCTGTGTGTCATAGGGTATATGCGAAGGATAAAACATGGAAAAGTTGTCCTCTCTACCATGTTGGGCCCAGGAATTAAACTCCCAGTTGTGAGGCTTGGTGAATAAGTATCTTTACTTACTGGCCTACAAAGTAATTTTAAATCATTTCACTTCATTCCTTTTATGGATTTTTTAAACCATAGTATCTTTTTTATAAAACACTTGCGATGGTTTGCATAGGTATGGCCCCCATGGACTCCTGTGTTTGAATACTTGGCCCATAAGGAGTGGCAGTATTAGGGGGTGTGCCTTGTTGAAAGAAGTATGTCACTGTGCAGATGGACTTTGTGGTATCTTCCTATGTTCAGACTCACACCAATGTGAAAGAGACCCTCCTCCTGGCTGCTGCAGAAGACAGTCTCTTCCTGGCAGCCTTTAGATCAGGGTGTAGAACTCTCAGCTCCTTTGTCAGCACCATGTCTGCCTGGATGCTGCCATGCTCCCGGCCATAATGCAAAAGTGGACTGAACCTCTGAGACTGTAAGCAGCCCCAATTAAATGTTGTCCTTTATAAGAGTTGCCTTGGTTGTGGTGTCTCTTCACAGCAGTGGAAACCCTAACTAAGACAACAGATTTTTAGAGGTCATAGTACATACCTTTAACTTATTACTGTATGTTACATCCTATACTATAATATACCATTTAATAATTGGTATGCGAGGTGCTATGTTGGGACATTGTTTGGGTGTGTTTCATAAAGGTTTATGTGAAGACAGCTTGCAGCAGAGGCTGGTATAAAGGAGGTTTGGCTGTATCTTGCTTCCTGTTTCACCACGTGATCTCCCCCATGAATTCTCACTATTGTGATATAATTTTCCTGGAGACCTTCACCAGAGTCACATAGATGCTGGCACTTTGCTCTTGAATCTCCAGAACTGTAAGATAATAAATCTCTTTTCTTTATAAAGTAACCAGCCTCAGATACTTTGCTATAGGACCGAAACATGAAACAACAACACATGAAGTTTCACTTTCACTTTTGTGCCATTATTTTTATACATTTTCTTCTGCATGTTACAAAGATCACACTATACTATTAGGTTTGCTTTCGCAAACTATGGTTTTGTGCATTATAATTTTTGTACAAACATATTATTTTAGAATAGGAATACATAGAATTTAACTGCCACGCAGTGGTGGCACACACTTTTAATCCCAGAACATAGGAGGCAGAGACAGATGGATCTCCATGAGGTCCCAGCCACCCTGGTCTACAGAGTGAGTTCCAGGACAGCCAGGGCTACACAGAGAAACCTTGTTGCAAAAAAAAAAAAAAAATCAAGCCGGGCGGTGGTGGCGCACGCCTTTAATCCCAGCACTTGGGAGGCAGAGGCAGGCGGATTTCTGAGTTCGAGGCCAGCCTGGTCTACCGAGCGAGTTCCAGGACAGCCCGGACAGCCCGGACTACACAGAGAAACCCTGTCTCGAAAAAAACAAAAAAAAAAAAAAAAATCAAAACAACTGAGTCACCTTGCCTAAATGAATGAGGCAAATAGCAATCAGGAAAGACTTCTGACATCTGTACATATGTGTGAGCACACATACAGAGACACGCACAGAGCTTACCACATACATACATACATACATACATACATACACACACATACATACATAAGTTCACATGCAAAAAAGTGCAATTGAGGAAGACACCCAATGTCAACCTCTAATTTCGTGGGCACACACACATGTACCTGTACACATATGAACATGAGTGCACACATGGACACACACAGAAGTACTAGCATATGCTCTAACATGGGTAAATCCTAACGATATGAAGAAAAGTGAAATAAGCTAGTCACAAAAAGTCAATGGTGTATGATTCCACTTACCTAGGATATCCAAGTAGTCAAATGCACAAAGATTGAAAATACAATAGTTGATAGCAGAGCCTGGGAGGAGGGGGAGTTGTGAATGCCTACAGGATTTCAAATTAGCAAGATTTAAATGAAAGAAAAACAACCATCAACTTGAGAAAGGCTGAAGGGGGCACTGGAGGAAGATGGCATGGGAGGGACTACATTATATTCACAATATAAATACAGTATATGCTACTGAAACATGTATTTAAAATGGTTAAGGTGTCCAGTTTTGTGTGTTTGAAAACATTTTTTGGAATAAAATCTCATTCAGTATCCCATGTTAGCCTCAAACACAGAGCTCAATAGTATGACTGTTTTAGCTAACCGGCTTGCTTCCATCTCTACCTTCCAAGCACTGGAATTACATGCAGGCCACCATGCCCACCCACCATATATAGGTACTGGGATCCAAATTGAAGGCCTCATACTTGGTGACAAGCTATTTATTCACTAAACCGTCTCCACAGACCTGCCTTAATTTTTAATAAAGGGTCTCTTACTGGAACCCAGGACTCACAGATTGGGCTAGAATGGCTGGGCATTGAGCTCCAGGAATATGCCTGTCTCTGCTTCTCCAGTGCTAGGATTCTAAGCACATACCACCAAGCCCAGCCTTCCACGTGAGTTCTGAGTATCAAACTCAGATCTTCATGCTTGCACAGCAAGTGCTTGACTTGTCTCCCCAACCCTAGTATTTCCTTCCTTATAAAACTAAATAGTATTTCATTGTATGCTTATACCATGCTATCTGTCTTTATATACCACATCTGTCAGTGGACATTTGGGTCGCTTCTAGCTCTTGGCAATTGTAAATAGTTTTTCTACAAGCATGGACATGCATGTTCTCAGGAACATCTGTATTATGTTTTGCATGGTAGCTCTAGCATTTCAGAGTCATAGCAAACTATACAGTTACTCTCAGTTCTTGACCATCACTTGTCTTTTATGTGTGAGGTGTGATAACTTGATGTGGCTTTTTCATTTCTTTGATAATTTGTAATGTTGAGTATATTCTCATTTGTCTCTTGAACACTTACAAAATCTATATTGGATATCTGTTTCATTGCTGTGACAAAATACCTGATAAAAGCAACTTAAGGACAAAAGGGTTTCTGTAGACTCAGTTTGAGGGATAGCCCATTATGGTTGGAGCTTGGCAGCAAGAACTTGAGACAGCTGATTACACTCCATCCTTAAACAGGAAGCAGGAGGTAAATGTTCATTCATAGCTCCTTTTCTCCTTTATATTCAGCCCACAACCTTATGGAATGATGGCACCCACAATTAAAATAAGTCTTCCCACCTTGCCTAATTTAATCCAGAAAATGCCTCAGAAACTTGTCTCCTAGGTAAGTCTAGGTCCTGTCAGGTAGACAATATTACTCATAACAATATCATCTTTGGGAAAAGGTCTATTCAATACTTTATTTTTACTTTCCTTCCTTTCTTCCTTTCTCCTTTCTTCCTTCCTTCCTTCCTTCCTTCCTTCCTTCCTTCCTTCCTTCCTTCCTTCTTCCCTTCTTTTCTTTCTCTTCTTTCCTTCCTCTTGTTTCCAGATAGGACATTAGTTAGTCCAGGCCAGCCTAAAACACACTATGTAGTCCACTCAAACTAGCCTTAACTCATGACAACCCTCCTACTTTAGCCCTCAAATGCTGGGATGACAGGTATGCAACATCACACTTGGCTTTGCCTTCCTTTTTTATTTTTTTTAATTTTTTAAGACAGGGTCTGTCACTTTGTTGTCATGAATCCTGAGCCCAAATATTCCTTCCAGCTCAGCATCTCAAATGCTGGGACTACATGGTCATTACTGCCCCTTTTTAAAAAGGGGATTCATTGTTATTTTATTCTATCTGTATATATATCTACGTGAGTGTACACATGTGTGCAGATGCTTACAAAGGTGAAGAGGGCATCAGATCCCCTTGGACCCAGTTAGACCTTCCCTATGTAGAAGCTCTGCAAAGGCAGCAAGCACTCTACGTACTGTGCCATCTTTCCAGCTCCATCACTCTCCATTTTTAGTTGTATCATTTGAGTTTTTATATTATTCAAAGGTAGTTTACCTGTCCTGAATGTTAACCTATCAGACACATGATGTGCAAAGCTACATTGCCTTACCATTGATGTCTGTGTCCCTTGATGCACAAGAGTGATTAAGTTAGACCAGACACATTTGTCTAATTTGACTTTTTTAGTACATGTGTTTAGGTCTTTAACTCATTTTTAGTTAACTGTGTGTGGTAGACAATAGACCCTGATTTCTTTGTTTTGCATGTGGAGAGTATCCTCACAAGTATTTGTTGAAGAGTCTATCTAGCACCCATAGAGGAGTGTTGACATCCTTGTAAACCAATTATTTGACAATATATGTGGGAATGTATCTGGGGACTCTATTGCATTCCATTTGATCTATTTGTCTTTATGTTAATATTACACTGTTTTGATTACTGTCGCTTTGTGATATATTTTGAAACTAAAAAGTGTGGTCTTTATTTTATATAATTTTTATAATTTTTATATATTTTATATAATTTTTTATAATAATTATTTATTTATTTTGGGTTTTTCAGGACCAGCTTCCTCTGTGTAGCCCTATCTCTTCTGGAACTCACTTTGTAGACCAGGCAGGGCCTCAAGCTCAGAGATCTGCCTTTCTCTGCTTCTCAAATGTTGACATTAAAGGTACATGTCACTACCACCTGACAATATTTTTAATATAATATTTTATTCTTTAAAAGTTTCATATGCATGTAATGTATTTTTTATACTTATTCCTAGTCTTCTCCTTAACTTTTCCCCCAATACACTTCCATTTCCCCTTTTAAAGATTATTTTTATTTTTGATTATTTGTATGTAAAGTCTGGAAGAGAGTGTCAGCTACCCTGGAACTGGATTTACAGGTTATAAGCTGCCTGACTTAAGTTCTGGAAATGAAACTTATGTTCTTCACCACTGAGCCATCACTCTAGTCCCCAGTCCATGCTTCTTAACTTCATTTATTATTATTACTATTATTGTTATTGTTGTTGTTGTTGTTGTTATTGTAACCCACCATGTCTAATATGTGCTGGCCATATGCACATGAGCTTAGGGTCATCCACTGGAACTATTGCCTCATGGTGAGATAAATTTTCCTTCAGTTTTATGCCATATAATTTTGACTGGATGCCTAATAGTGTCAAATTATATTTTCAGGACATTACAAATATTTTTGAACTTTTTAAAGATAGCTAATTTCATGGAGATAGTTGAATCTCTTAGTTTCATTTTTTAAAAGTTCTTTCAAATGAGTAAAGAGAACCTTTCAATTAAGCATGATAACACACACTTGTAATCCTGAATATATGAGAGGCTGAGGAAGGAGGATTGTAAATTTGAGGTCAGCTATGTTAGCAAAAGCATCTCAAAAATGCCAGCTCAGTGATGGGATACTTGTCTGGCTATCATGTGTAAGATCAGAAGTTTGACTCCTATGGCTGAAAATAACAACAACTCACTGTATAGTCTATTCTTCACTACTTGGACAAGGTCTTCTTCAAATCCTTTTCTATTTTATGAATACTCAGCAGTCTGGCTGAAAGGAATAGACACTACTTAAATATCTGGGTTTCTAACCATTCTATGTGGCTAATTCCTTAGCTTTGGGTAGTTTTCTCAAGTGTATGGATTCATAGGTACCTGAGAAGACCATCGGTGATCCAGGGTGCCCTCTTCAAGTCTAGGGAGTTCATTCTACAAAACCTACTTACTCTGGTTGCTGCAGATTCTCTACTCTCCTCCTCGATTCCAGCTTTTACTTGAGTTCCTCCTCTCCATACCATAGTCCAGACAATATATATATCACAAACATGAGGCTCAACTCATGTTTCCCACGTCTCACAGATTACTATCCTTAATTACTTTATATATCCATGACTAGAAAAATCAGTATTTTGTATCTTTTGTTCATGTAAAAATATTTTCCCTTGTCGAAGACTATATCCAGTTTATAACATAGCAATTTGATCAATACTGAAAGTTTGCCTCATTTTATTTATTTTATAAGTTGGTATGTGTAAGGTAGCTTAGTTAGAGTTTTATTGCTGTAAAGAGATGCCATGACTAGGGCAACTCTTATACAAGAAAGCCTGACCAATACAGATGCGGATGCTTGCAGTCAGCCATCAGACTGAGCACAGGGACCCCAATGGAGGAGTTAGAGAAAGGACTGAAGGACCTGAAGGGGTTTGCAACCCCATAGTAAGAACAACAATATCAACCAACCAGACCACCCAGAGCTCCCTGGGACTAAACCACTAACCAAAGAGTATACATGGAGGGACCCATAGCTCCAGCTGCATATGTAGCAGAGGATGGCCTTATCTGGCATCAATGGGAGGGGAGGCCCTTGGTCCTGTGAAGGCTCGATGCCCCAGTGTAGGGGAATGCCAGGACAGTGAGGCAGGAGTGAGTGGGTGGGTTGGGGAGCACCCTCATAGAAGCAGGGGGAGGGAGGATGGGATAGGGTTCCAGAGGGGAAACCAGGAAAGGGGATAATATTTGAAATGTAAATACATAAAATAAATAATTAAAAAAAAAGCATTTAGTCGGGGCTGTCTTATAGTTCAGAAGTTTAGTCTATTATCTTCGGGGTAGGGAGCATGGCAGCATGAAGGCAGACATGGTAGCTGAGAGCTCAATATCCAGATCTGCAGGCAGTAGGAAGAGAGAGCCACTGGGCCTAACTTGAACTTTAGAAACCCCAAAGCCTAGCCGGGCAGTGGTGGCGCACGCCTTTAATCCCAGCACTTGGGAGGCAGAGGCAGGCAGATTTCTGAGTTCGAGGCCAGCCTGGTCTACAGAGTGAGTTCCAGGACAGCCAGGACTACACAGAGAAACCCTGTCTCGGAAAAAGAAAAGAAAAAGAAAAAAGAAAGAAACCCCAAAGCCTATCTCCACCGACACATTTCCTCCAATAAGGCCACAGCTACCACAAACAAGGACATACCTCCTAATCCCTCTCAAGTAATGCCATTCCCTGATGACCAAATATTCAAATATATGAGCCCATGAGGCCACTCTTATTCAAACCACCACACAATATGCTCCAAATAGCATCTCTGTTCATATATGTCCTTTTACTTTGTTCTTATGCATCCTCATTCCTCACTATCATCCTCTTTCTCCACTTCAACTTAAATTTTTTTCTATGTGTGCAAGTCACACCTCAGTCTGAATAATAGAACTACTCCTTACCTCTACCTCTGCCTTTCTGTCTCTCTGTGTATATGTGAATATGTATGTGTGCATTTGATCTTTGAGACAGGATGTCTCTATGTAGCTCATGCTTCTTTTGAACTCATGATCTTCGTGTCTCAGCCTCCTGAGTAATGGGATTATAATTATCTACCATTAGGCCCACCTGTGCATAACATTTTAAAACATTTGTAACAAACAATTGTAAGAGCTAGATAAAGTGTCTCTCAAAGGCTGCCCTCTATGCCTGATGCTGAAATTTCAGAGTCTAGGATGTGAATAATTAGGAAGCTAAGATGAAGACAGACAAGACAGGGTCCCTGTGACCCATAAGTGTAAGTTCCCAAAGGTAGATTGAACTCTGAAACCATTCTCTTTCCCCCCTCTGATCTTGATGGTAAGGGTTTCTTGCACAGACCAAGACATTTTGTGTCAGATAAACTCATACCCCTGGCCCAGGGGCGAAGAGTCTGTGAACAAAGTTTCTAAAAAGAACAGCACCTTCCACTGAACCTTCTGCAAAACTGATTGGCTGATTATAGCATCAATTATGTGACAAAGTTGAATGTTTGAAGTCCAGAGACAAATTATCCTTGTGCATCTGAATCCCTCGTAATAACTGTTTCTTACCCTCTTCTGTATGTGATCACTGGGCATGTACAACTATACCCTTAATTTCCAAACTGCCAAAGGGCTAAGTGTTCTTTCTGTCAGAGGCCTACAGCAGAATTTTCTCTGTTTTGAGGTAACTGACCTACCTACTGTTTCCACCCATGTATTTGAAAATTGCTTTGATTTATGACTTTCTTTGTTCTGTTACTATGAAAACTTCATCAAATTGTTACCACTTTGTAGTGTGAAATTTAGAGTAACCTGACTTGTGTTCCTGAGCCATAGTCACTCATTGAAGGAAGCCAGGGCAGGAAGTCAAATACGGCAGGAACCTGGAGGCAGGAGCTGATGCAGAGGATATAGAGGGATGCTGCTTACTGGCTTGCCCCTCATGACTTGCTCAGCCTGCTTTCTTATAGACCCCAGGACGAACAGCCCAGTGATGAAACCATTCACAATTGGCTGGGGCCCTCCCACATCAATCATTAATCAAGAAAATGCCCCACAGACTATCCTGGGGCATTTTCTCTATTGAGGTGTCCTCTTCTAGGCTGCATTAAGTTGCCAAAATCACAACAACACAACCAGGCACATACTATGAACCTGTCATGTGGAGTACTTTATAATTTAAGTCAGTCTAGTGAGTGAAACATTTTACTCATTTCTATCTATCCCAATTTATTCCTACTACAGAGATAAATCTCCTGTGTTTATCTTAATGTCTTTCAGTCTTGACATTTTCATTAATTCTATTGGTATTTATTAATGTCTCTTGAATTTCCCAAGAGCACATTTACATCCAAAATGTCAAAACTCTTCTTTCAGTATTTATTTTGCTATATTATTTTCTCCCTTAATTACAGTTATTATAATCTGGAAGAGTATTGGAATAATAAATTATAACAGCTTTCTTGATCATCTTGTAAACATTTTAGTGTCTTACTCTGGAATATTTGTTTTCTTCCTTTTTAAGATTTAAGAACTAACGTTGCTTTTTTTTTTTTTTGACTGGAACATTATATTTGCCTATATTTATCAAGCACAGTGTAATGATTTGGTTCATGTACACCTTGCACAATGAAAAAATCAGGGTAATAGCATTTCTATCATCTCAGGTAAGTAGATAAATCCTACTTGTGCTTTGTGATTTTATTAAGAGTACCTGGTAGATTTTATGAGAGCTTTTAAAATATGTTGTCAATACTACCCTAATATATCATCCTTTAATTCATTTTGCTATGAATTACACTGAAAGGTCTATTTTATACTGAACCATAATTGAGTTACTTCTACCTAACCACTCTTGCATTCCCTGTTATGTATTTAACACGATGATACCTTTGACATTATCAGTTAGAATTCTATGAGAAATAGAAAGCTAATCACAAAACATCTTCAACCATAAAGACATGTGATGTGAGTGCCTTGGCACCATGAGAAACAGCCATTTTAGGGATTGAATGGACTCAAGGACTCAGGCTCATTTATTTTTCCGCACTGCCATTACCAGGATGTAACAATAGAGAAGTTGATTGCATTGTTCAGAGTCTGACTTCTGATAGTTCTTTCCATCTATGCTTTGCATCACAGCAAGCTGTCAGAAAGTCCAGTTTCTCCTTCTCTCTGTGGGACCTGGAATGGCTTTAAAGCATGTAACTCCTTGTACTCACAGATCCTTCAGTTCAGCATACCTCCTAACCACCATAAAAATCCATTCAATTCGCTCTTCCTTACTCGCTCATCTTTGGATGCCTATCTTGGTGGCCCTAGTAAACCTCTGTGGTGGTCTAAGTGAAAATGCCCCCCATAGGCTCAAAGGGAGTGGCACTTTTAGGAGTGGTGGCCTTGTTGAAGTAGGCCATTATTGGAGAAAATCTGTTACTAGGGTCTTTGAGGTCTCAGATGCTCAAGGCAAGCCTAGTGTGTCTCAGTCTCTTCCTCTTGCTGTGAACCTAGATGTAGAACTTCCCAGGACTATGTCTGTCTGCATGCCACCATGTTTCCCAACATGATGATAATGTACTAAATCTCTATACTATAAACCAGCTCCAATTTTCCTTTATACGAGTTGCTGTGAACATGGGGTCTTTTTACAGCAATAGAAACCCTAACTAAGACAGCCTCATTGGGCAAAGCAGTCATAAATCTTCCCCATTCTCTTGTCATCAAAACCAATTTTTGGTGGGGGATCTCTTCTCCTGTCTAAAATCAATACTGTGGAAAGGATGCAAAGACAACCACCATAGCCAGATGGCCTTTCTATCTTGCTTTCAGTTGCTAACTGACTGATGCCCAAAGGGGTCAGCACATACTTTCAGCTGCTGCTGCTGCTGCCTAACATGTACTTAGATTTGGGCTGCATTGTGCTCTGCTGGCTAGATTCTACAGAAATTCTGCTATGGATTTAACTGACCTAAATCAGAGGTTTTACTCATTAATAAGTAATTAGGAGAGCAGTATGGGACTGGAACTCTCCTTAAAATACATTTAAGTTGTGTGTTTTGGTCTAGACCTAGCTGTGCATCTCAAATGATTCATTTGTCTTCCTCCTAGTGTTAAGTGTGACTGATGTTAGGCTTTAGAGACTGTTTGATTATGTCTCGAGGAAGCATTGAAAGCCAAGTGCAACAGCACACATAAATGATTTTAACACTCAGGAAGCTGAAGCAGCAAGGTTGCAAGTTTAAATTCAGCCTGGGCTACATGGTAATACACTAACAATTACAACAACAACATTAAAAAAAAATATCAGGATGTCTCTGATAAAGAAAAGAACCTGGGTCAACACAGTTGTTCAAACGTCATACAGACATCTTAACGTTGTTTCTTCTGGCCAAATAACAGAATCATCTGCTATAGCGTTTTTCAGACTCTGACTCTCTGGTCTGTCCAATGACAACAATAATTTCTTTCCCAAGGTTCCTCACTTTGATTTAAAGAACTCTGACAGTGTGCCAACTCATAGACACGTATTTTGGGTAGAGTGTCAGTCAAAATCATACATACCTTGTGTATAGCATATATGGAAATCACAATGCAAGTCCCAATCAATGCATCTCTTATACCCTTTACTGACAGTGACCAAGGCACTTATTTGTTTCACAGAAAACTTGATAGTGGGCTCTTGAACAATGGCGGCTTTTCACCTTATTTATAAGCTACAAGCTCCAGGCCTCAGAGAGTTCCAGAATGTCTCACTTAAACAAATTTAAATTCAACTAAATGAAGAGCAACTTATTTTTTTGTCATCAGTCAGAAATCAGAGGTGAATTAAAATAAAAGCTTTGCACACACTAGGCATGTACTCTGTTACTAAACTGGACCCCTTCATCCCCATGACTCCATATTTTTTGTTTGATTAATAATAGCTTTTAAGACTTACTTCTGTGGGGCTGTAGAGATGGCTCAGTGGTTAAGAGCACTGGCTGTTCCTGCAGAGGACCAAAGTTCAATTCTGAGCACCTACATGACAGTGGACAATTATCTGTATCTTTAATTCCAAGGAACATATCTCCTTCCTGCCTGCTTGGGTACTGCATGCATGTGATGCATAAACATTTAGAAACACAATCACAGACACATAGGATAAATACATATTTTTAAAAGATGCACCTCTATTCTCATTGTTCCCTACATTTGGCCAAGATTATATGAAAGGTTTAGTGTTTCTCTTTTGGTAAATGCAAAAGTTTCAAACCATACAAGCACCTACTCACATAAGGAGAATATCAAGATACATACATACACACACACACACACACACACTTAAAATTCCATGTTTGTCTCCTCTCTCAATTTCCAGTGTCTGGGATTCACTCATGATCTTATGGGCCCCTTCAAAGGGCTTGCATTACTTCTCCAGCTCTGCCCTCTGTAGCATTCTAGATTCTGGCCAGCTCTGCTCCACCGCTGCCGCTGTTCTTGGTGGTCATCTCATGGTACTGGCATCTCCAGTATGCTGAGATCTTTTGCTGCAACTGGCCTGCCCTTTCACCAATAGCCTCTCACTAATGTTGCCAAGCCTCAACTTTTCTATATAATCTCTTCAACTCTGGGCTTTCAACTTCGAGGCTGCCCCTTTACCAATGTCCTCTCCTGACCTCTCACAGTGCCAAACAATAGCTGCTTTCCATGACTCCTTGATGCCTTCAAACCAAGTACAATCTGGGTGTGACTCTTACACTACACAGTTAAGGTACACAGCATGAGGTACAACCTTGACCACCTTTGGAACACAACTTCTGTGTGCTGACTCTCAGAAAACATCTCCCAGATTCTGCTCTCTTCTTAATCATCACTGATTTCAGCATCAAGTATCCAGCAAAGCAAAAGTTTTACTTTAGTGGTTCTGGTCTCTTGTTAATCATGGCCGATTCTTCAGTTCCAGCTGACCAGACACCACAGATTCTTCACACAAGGACCCTGGTAGAATCTTTGCTTCCCGCTGAAGCTTCACAAGCCAGGTCTCCATTGTTTATACTGCTTTCAACAGTCTTATCTTCCAAGTTCCTACAAAACAGCTCACTGAACTCTCAACGCTCAATAACTTTTCTAGCCTAAAGTTCCAAAGTCCTTCCACAATCCTCCCCAGAACAATATGGTTAGGTCTGTCACAGAAATACCCCACAATCCTGGCACTAACTTGTCTTAGGGTTTCTATTGATGTGACAAAACCCCATGACCAAAGAAACTCACCTTAAGCTTCCACATCACAGTCCATCAGACAAAGAAGTCAGGGCAGAAACTCAAAACAAGGCAGGGACCTGGAGGCAGGAGTTGACGCACAGGCCATGGAGGGGTGCTGCTTACTGACTTGCTCAGCCTGCTTTCTTATAGAACCCAGGACCACCTTCCCAGCAGTGGCACCGCTCAAAATAGACTGGGCCTTTCCCTATCAATCACTAATTTAAAAAATGCCCTACCCACCTCCTGTAGCCAGACAGGAACCCCAGTGGAACGATAGAAACACTAACCCATCCACAAAACTTTCAGCCCAAAATTTATCCTGTGTACAAGTAATGCAGGCATGGGGGAAGGAGCAGAGACTGAAGGAATGGCCAACCAATAACTGGCCCAACTTGAGACCCATTCCATGGGCAAGCACCAATCCCTAACATTACTAATGATACTCTCTTATGCATGCTATTTAGTTGGTGGTAGTTCAGTCTCTATAAGTACTGCCCCCTGGGCCCAGGTTGGTTGACTCTGTAGGTCTTATTGTGGTGTCCTTGACCCCTCTGGCTCTCTCATTCCTTTCACCCTACTCTTCTATAAGACATTCTGATCTCTGCATAATGTTTGGCTGTGGTCTCTGCATCTATTTCTATTGGCTGCTAGATGAAGCCTCTCAGGAAATATGCTACACTTCTGTCTGCAAGCATAGCAAAGTATCATTAATAGTGTCAGGGGTTGGCTCTCTCACATGGGATAGGTCTTATGTTGGAGCAGTTGTTGGTTGACTATTCCCTCAGTCTCTGTTCCATCTTCGTCATTGAGCATCTTGTAGGCAGGACAAATTTGGGCTTGAAGATATGTACCCACAAAATCCTCTGCATTTTCTTAATTGAGGTTCCCTCCTTTCAGATGACTTTATCTTGTGTCAAGTTGATAACAACCTATCCAGCACAAACTCCAAATTTGAGGTGAAGGTTTGCCCTCTTTCTACATATCATTTACAATATAATCTTCTCCAGGCCTCCTGGGAAATACTGTGACTCTAAACAACATATTCTTTATACCATTTTCCCAAAAGATGGGGCTCATAATAAAAGGGTTCTACTGTTCTACCTAAAGTACAAAGGAAAATCTTTTTCTGAAACCCACAGCAAGTTTCCTGATGCATATTACTGACTAACCTCAGATTCCAGCACACCCATAAGTGGACCACCAACCAAAGGGATATGGTTGACTGAAATGAAATTGCAAGACAATACCCAAGACTTTCACATCACTGCTTCCACAAGGTAGAAGTTGTTACCAAAGAAGAGAGTGGACTTCACTTTTGGCTAACCAGCAGTATTTGCCTAAGGAGTATGAACATTGTCTCTTTGCAGAGTGTGTAGCTTTAGAGCATGTGTATTAGCACACAATTATGCATTATTTTGTATATAGTTTTTCTGATTGGCTACTGCATGTTGGCATCACAGAAATGAACTAAGAAGCTGTCTGTTTTCCTATGGAGTAGAACATGGGTTTTAACTCACAATATGGATTTTTAACTTATACCTTCAAAAGTTACATTACTTTAGGTAGGTTTAGATTTTTCACAACCCGTTTGCGATGGTTTGTATATGCTTGATCCAGTCAATAGCACTATTAGGAGGTGTAGCCTTGTTGGAGCAGCTGTGTCACTGTGGCCATGGCTTTAATACCCTTATCCTAGCTGCCTGGAAGCTAATCTTCTCCTAGCAGCCTTCAGATGAAGATGTAGAACTCTCAGCTCCTCCTTCACGATGCCTGCCTAGATGCTGCCATACCTGGCCTTGATGATCACAGATTAAACCTCTGAATCTATGTCCTTGTAAGAGTTGCCTTGGTGTCTGTTCACAGCAGTAAAACCTTAACTAAAAAACCTTTAATAATGGTTCTCAAATGCTTTGACCCCCTCCCCCTTCTAGCCCACTGTCCAAAGGTGGGGGAAGAAAGATGGTAAATAGGACAAGTGGATGTGAACCTGTTTAGAAGTAGTTCTTTGGGGGCAATTCCTATCTCCGTTGTCAGGATACTAGCATTCCAGTTCAGTAGTATCAGAATACCAAACATGAATCAGCATGGTGGCACAATCCAGGAGAAACAGCCAGACCTCTGCTGAATCAGCACGAGTCAGTGGGAGCAACCAAGATCAACCAGAATGCCTTGAGAGGAATACCATGTTTCTCTTAACAAAGTGAAGATCAACAAACATGTGAGAACAATGAAGAGTTGCAAAGCTAATTATGCAAGCGTCCCATCACTGTCCACTGAGTCCTATTTATACTCTCTCCAAACATCACATGCCCTTACATGTCATGCCTCAGGAAAACATCATGTGAGTGAGTCTGTATCACATGACACAACCAGAAAATTCCACTACAACTTCATAATAGAATCCTATATCAAAAAATGTTCTTAGATGTTAACCTAAAACAGCACAAATGTTAGTATGAACTACTAGTAAATGAAATAGGTCAGTACAATTCTTTGGGGGAATAGACTTTCTCACAAGGTATTAGTGATAGTAACAAAACAATGTGGGGAGCTTTCCATATTTTCCCATAGCTGCACTAGCATATTTCCATAATTATGTGGGTTTCTTTATCATTATGCATGTTTGTTCACATTCAAGTGTATGAATGTGAGACTGTATATGTCATTGCACAAATATGGAACTCAGAACCATCTGAGGTGTCAAGCTTCACTTTCTGCCTTGTTTGAGACAAGGCATCTTTTGGTTGTTTCCTGCTGAATATGCCAGGCTAGCTAGAGATTCTCCTGCCTCAACCTTTTGTCTCATTATGAGAGCACTGGTATTACAGACATGCACTACCACACCTGGATTTACTTGGGCTCTATGGATCTTAAATCCTTAAAGCAAGTGTTTTACTCAGTGTACTATCTTTCCAGTACAACTGTGTGGCTTTAAAGGTTAAATATGAATTAACACAAAACTGGTTTTTGTGTTTTTAATGGCTGATTATACTATAACTGCACTTCTAGGATTTAGAGTGTTCCAGAATGCAGTCCACTATTCTCTACCGTTTCTCTTTCTCATGTCTTCCTAAGGAATCTCATTTAGGTTTGGGATTATAATATACCACAAATTCATTGTTAACTCCAAATTTACATTTAAATCCAATTTCTCCCTTGTAGCCTGGAACTATATATGCCAGAAGGCCTATTGGATTTCTCTACCCTGATTACTAAGACACATCACAAAACATATTTCTACTCTGGCTCTCTTGCTTCTCCCTTTCTTTTCTTGGTTTTCACCATCCTAGAAATGTTTCCAGGATATTTGATCACACTGTGAATACTGAATTGTGTTACTTACTGAAAAACCCTGTTTTTAGTTGTGGTGTAGTTCACCCCCCTTAACACATACCTTTAATCACTCTGGCAGGAACATAGCCACACCCTTAGTACACACCTTTAATTCCAAACAATGAAGGTAAAGTTAGTTTGTAGAAGGAAGCAGCCATGTTTGAAAGTGACTTCTAATTGAGTGTCAGACAGAGTGATGATTAGTCAGAGAAAGATTTGACAGAATAGGATATGCCCACTCTTGTGAGAAGAGACAGGAAAGGGAAGCTACTTGAGGGAGCTTTGCAGAGAAGGGGGACAGTTTTACTGGACAGTTTTACAGAGACAGGGTGCAGAAAAAAAACTAGCTAGACACGGGTAAAAACAGAATGATCCAGATAATGAGAAGGAGCCAGAAAATTAGAACAGATTCCCAAAGTTAGTTTGAGGCCAAGCAGGGCAATTCAGTGGAAAGCAGAAAGAAGTCAGTTTGAATCAATCAGCTTGGAGAGGAGTTTTAAGTCAGAAAACCTAGGTTGAACCATGTTGGGAGCCAACTCTTAGCCGAAAGCGGCTATCATCTTTACAGCCATCTCGAGCCATATACCCTGACAAGAGACTTGTTTTCAACAGCCACAACAGCTGAGCACACTCTGATAAACATCTTGCTTTGCTGTTTAGTGCTGCCAGCAGCTAGGAGCATGTGGTCTCCACGCTGCTAGGCGCATGACGTAGTGCCTTCAGTTGAGCTTGCCCATGTGGAGCAAGTCACGTGGTAAAGTGTATAAATACCCAGGATTTCCTTTCAATAAAAGAGACTTGATTAGACCCTTTGTCTTGTCTCCATCCTTTGCGTCTCTTGCCCCTCCATCCCCACCTCTCTCATTCTGCCTGCTAGACCCTGACCCACAGACCAGAGCAGCAGAACGTCCGTTAACAAATAGCAGAACAGCCGTTACTAAGGAGCAGACCGGGCAGTTACAGAACCAGCCAGCCAGATTTTAGAAAAAAAAAAGAGTGAGATTATTCAGCAGTAAGTCTCAGAGGATGAAAATATTCTAGGCTTAGATAAGATTGTACAGAGGATAGAAGCTTCCAGGACTAGGCCTAGTTTAGCAGAAGGAAGCAGTAAGGCTCCAAGATTTGTGTTCTTGATGTTTTGTCTGCACGTATGTCTGTGGGAAGGTGTCAGAAGCCCTGTAACTGGAGTTACAGACAGGTGTGAGCTGCTGGATTGAACCTGGGTCCTCTAGAAGAGCAGCCAGTCTTCTTGGACACTAAGCTATCCTGCCAGCCCCTCTAATTATTCTCTTCCTAACACTTAAAAGCTAGCATTCATCCCCACAGCATCTAAACAAACCATAAATATATGTCCATTCTTCATTTAAAAATATATATTTCCTCTTATATTCATCACCATTAATAAAACTTTAGAGTAACCCAAATCTTGGTGTCTTAGTTAGGGTTTCCATTGCTGTAAAGAGACAGCATGACCACATCAACTCTTAGGAAGGACAACATTTAATTTGGGCTAGCTTACAGGTTCAGAAGTTCATCCATTATCATCAAGGCAGGAAACATGGCAGCATCCAGGTAGGTATGGTGCTGGAGGAGCCGAGAGTTCTATATTTTCATTCAAAGGAAGCCAGAAACAGACTACTGCAATGGGTGGAGCCTGAGATATGGGAAACCTCCAAAGCCTACTCCCACAGTGACATACTTCTTCCAACAAGGCCACCCCTCCTAACAGTACCACTCCCTATGGACCACACATATTCAAACCATCACACTTGGTCATGTTTTTAATCTATTCAGTATCTTTAAAGTATTAAATCCATTTATACACATGATCCAAAAACTTTCTAAGTCTGATGATGCCACCACTGAAAATACTTCAATATTAGCCCTTCATATCGAGGATAGATAGATAGATAGATAGATAGATGATTGATAGATGTAGAATGTAGATATATCAATCACTGTCTTAATCTCACTTCTGAGTCCAAGCAAGATGACGTTATTGTCTCAACACCATCTCACTCGTGCCTCTGCTTCCCTGCTTACACTTTTATTTGTACTATTCCGTGGAGATGTGAAGCTTGCTCTACACTTAAACTTTTGTCACTAGTCTTCTGGATCTCAGATCAAATACCATTTTCTCAAATGACAATTCAGGCAACAGAGATGGCTCAGTAAGTATAATGGCTTCAAAAGCAAGTTTGCAGACCTGATTTATATAAAAGCCAGGCTTGGTGTTGTGTCTGTGTTGTCCTATCACTCCTATAAGAGGCAAAGATAGGAGAGTTCCCCAAAAGCTTGCAGGTTACTTAGTCTAGAGTACCACATGTAGCAGGAGAAATAAGAGAGAACCTGCCTTAAACAGATAGAAGGTAGACATGACTCCTAAGAGAAGTTGTCCTGTGACCTCCACCCACAACTGTGTATCCTCACACACAAAATAAATACACACACACAAACAATTATTAGTTACTTTTATGTTCCTGTGGCAAACCACCATGACCAAGTCAACTTATAGAAGAAAGTGTTTAATTACGCTTATAGTTTCAGAAGGCTAGAGTCCATGATGGTAGATCAAAGGAATGGTGACAGGAACACCTGAGAGTTCACATCCTTACCTACAAGCAGGGGGTAGAGAGAGCATATGGGCAATGGCACAAACCTATTTGAAACCTGAAAGCCCACCTCCAATGACAGACCTACTCCAACAAGGGCATGCTTCTGAATTCTTCCCCAAAAGCTCCACCAACTGAGGACCATGTACTCAAATGTATGAGCCTATGAGGGTCTTTTCATCCGAACTACCACAAACACACACAGAGACTTATAATTAGTAAAACATTAAAATAAATGAACAAAAATGACATGGATGAACAAATAATTCAATTCAAGATTTATATAAGAAACAGCATTTGGATGGAGAAAGAGGGTAACGGGAGGAAGAAGAGGCATACTACTAACAAAAAGTGAATGTTGGAATTTTTTAAAGTCATAAATCAAATAAAAACCTCTCAATACGAAGCACCACCAACAGACCAGGGGGAAGAAAGAATATCAAGATAGAAGAAAACATTAAAAAAAAATTAATACATTCACAAACAGTAGCCCTGTGACCAAAATAGTTAAAATTCCTGGGACACAATTACAAGGATGAAACCTACAAAACTGCTGTATACAGAGAACTAAGATACAGACTGGACTGACAGAAAAAATAATCAATGGAATTTTAACTGAAAAAAAAAAGTTTCAAATCAGAGAAAAGAAATGGATACCCAAGAGTAAGAAGTATTTAAAATCCCATTTAGACACAACTAGAAAACAGCCTTTTTCCTGATATATTATAGTTAAAATATTAAGAGCACAGAACAAAAAAAATAGTAAAAGCTGTAAGAGAAAAGTGTCAAGTTACTTAACACAGTGTCAGTGACTTAAAAGCAAACCTATCAGAATAATAGCAGACTTCTCAGCAGAAACCCTAAAAGCTAGGAGAACATGAACTGATGTATTTCAAGTACTGAGGATAAATAACTGCAAAGCAAGGCTACTATATCTTGCAAAGTTCTCCTTTAAAATGAAAGAACAACCTTCCACGGTAAACATAAACTAAAGCAATTTGTGTCCACTAAGTCAGCATTGCTTACCTTTCTTAAAGGAATGCTACACAGAGAAGAGGAAGGAAGCTTAAGAAAAAACAAATCACAAAAGCTCAAGAAAGAAAACATCTCACAAAAAGGATAGATTAAAAATAAGAATTATAGCAGGGCAGTGGTGGCTCACACCTTTAGTCCCAGCACATGGGAGGCAAAGGCAGGCGGATTTCTGAGTTCGAGGCCAGCCTGGTCTACAGAGTGAGCTCCAGGACAGCCTGGGCTACAGAGGAAAAACCCTGTCTCAAACAAAAAAACAAAAACAAAAAAGAATTCACATATTGGTCTTGCATGGTGGCACATTCCTTATTCCCATCACTTGGAGACAGAAGCATACAGAGCTCTATGAGTTCTAGGCCAGAGGCTAGCTTGGTCTACATAGAGAGTTCCAACTCAGCCAGGAACATGTCTCAAAGGAAGAATTTGAAATAAATATTATCAACTTAGTATATAAGCAAACACCTAAGGCGATGGAGAAAGTGATACATAACATTCAATAATAACCCTAAAAAATGAATGCTGTTAATGGAACAATTAAATCTGAGTAGTTTAATGACTCAAAATACAAAAACATTCTGTCCTAAGACTCTCACCTCACTAAGACGTATACAAACAAAAAGGAAAAAGATAGAAAATGATATTTCAAGAAAATAGAATCCAAAAGCAATCAGGAGTGTCTGTTTTAGTGTGTGACAAAACAGACTTTAGTCCAAATTTAGCCAGAAGGATAAAGAAGATAATTACATATTACTAAAGAAGGTGTATTAGTAAGGGCTCTCTAGAGGAACAGAACTGGGGTGTGTGTGTGTGTGTTTGACAGGATGTGGTTTGGGTAGTCACATAATGGCTGTCTCCTGATGGAAAACCCAAGGGTAGTTGTTCAGTTCATGAGACTGGATGTCTCAACAGTCCCAATCTGTTGCTGAAGTCCCAGAGACATCCTAAATAGCTGCCTGTCTTCATCTTACATTGGACTCCAGAGAAGAAGGTTTTAATACCAGTGAGGAATAGTCTCAACAACAGAATAGGTGATTTGTCAGCAAGAGTGAGGGGAAGCAGGCAAAAAGCAAAAGCTTCCTTCTTCATGTCTTTTTATGTGGGCTGCCACCAGAAGATGTGGTCCAGATTTGGGTATGTTTCCCACCTCAAATTATCTAGATCTAGGGTACATCTCCCAACCTCAAATGAATTAATCAAGACAATTCCCCGCAGACATGGCTAGATGCTTGGATTTTAGTTGTTTACAGATGCGACCAAGTTGACAGCCAAAATTAGAGCATTACAGGAGTAATCCGTCAAGAGTTTATAAAGGGGCCAGCAAGATGACTCAGCAGGTAAAAAGCATTTGATGCCAAGCCTGATGATTACAATTCCTGGAACCCACATGGTAGAAGAAGAACCCCCCCATACATTTTCCTCTGACATCAACACTTGTGTGTTGTATTTGCATGTGTGTGTAACATACATGTACTGCTCTCTGTCTCTCTCTGTCTCTCCTGTCTCTTTCTCTCTCTCTCTGTCTCTCTCTCTCCTCATTTAAAAAAATTAAAGGTACTGAAAAGGCTCAACAGGTAAAGGTATTTGCTTTCTAGCCTAACAACCTGAACTTGATCTCTAGAGCCCACGTGGTAAAAGAAACGGTCAACTCCTGTAACTTTTCCTCAGACCGCCATACACATACATATATGTGCGCCAACACACAACTCAAACTAAAGAAATGCTATTTAAATACTTTCTAACTTAAAAAAAAAAAAACAGAAGAAAATAAAATACAATTTACCAAAACCTTTGGTACATGGCTATAGCAACTCTAAGAAGAAAGTTTTGTAGCTATGCATGCCTATATGAACAAATCAGAGAGAGCCAAGCTGTGGTGGCAGGCACCTTTAATTCCAGAACTCAGGAGGCAGAGACAGAGGCAGCCAGCCTGGTTTACAGAGTGAGTTCCAGGATAGCCAGGACTACACAGAGAACCCCTATCTTGGGGAAAAAACAGAAAGAGAGTCTGCCTCTTAATACAGATTAATGCTTGGTTAGCCACGGAACTTGACAGTAAGACCCTATTGGTAAACACATCACCCATTTTGGTCATAGGACATAGAGAAATCAAGCTGATAATTAATTGGAAGCTTCTTTCCTGCTGCCTAGCTTTCATAGAGCCGTAAGCTGCTAGGCAGGCATCTAGGAAAGAAAAGTCACCAAGTCTTATTACTCAGCAGTGAAGCCTGTGAACTATAGTAACAACTCACCTGGAAAGATAGATCCCATGGTATAATAAAGGTAACATGAATATCTTGAACAGGGGTAGCCAAGAGCTGACTGTCTGGATTTGAAGCCCTGGTCAACAGAAGAAACCATGCCTAGTAGGATAGATCTGTCAAAAAAAAATCCTTAGCTAGAGAGGTGATAGGCCCTACGAGAGAATCTAATATTATTCTGCTTCATAGACATATGTTAGCCTAGCTCAACCCTTTTGTTTGGGTTGGTGTTGGTTGGGTTGAGTTCGTTTGGTTTGGTTTGGTTTGGCAGTGAGGGAAATTAATATGGAGAACCCAAATTATCAAAGTTCATAGAATAAGAGACTGGCATACTCATCCCCAAATGGGGCATCTATATCAGAGCTCCCTTCCCATAAATCTCAGGGAACATCGTAAAGATTTTAAGATCCAGAGTTGGTGGACAGTAGCTTCAAAATGTCTTCTGACACGACAGGTAGTTGCAATCCTAAACAGCTATGGTCGTCTACACAAGACCTTCACAAGAACAATCTAGTCAGCATTTCAACATGATGGAGAGGGGACTCACAGAGTCACACTCCTAGTTGAGAAGCTATAGGAAGTCCATGGCTCTCAGAGAAGAGAAAGGTCAGTTTTCTTCAAGGATGGAGCCCCTGGTAGCTTGTCCATAATACCACAGGCAGACCTTCTACACTCATGTAATTGTGGGCAACACTAATTGGACTCAATAGGTTTTCTTTTTTTTCTTTGTATCTAATCTTCTCTCATACAATCCATCCAACCAGAGTTTCCCTTCCCTTCACTCCTCCAGTCTCCCTCCACCTCCCCTCTCCCCCAGATCCACTCCTCCTCTATGTCCCTTCAGAAAAGAGCAGTCCTCCCAGAGATATAAACCAAATACAGCATAACAAGATACAATAAGACAAGGCCTGAACCCTCATATCAAGGCTGGATGAGGCAACCCTATAGGAGAAGAAGGTCCCAAGAGCAGACAAAAGAGTCAGAGACTCCCGCTTTTAGGAGTCCCACAAGAACACCAAGCTACTTCTTTCCAATGCTTAGAACTGGGATTGCCAGGCCATTTTACTTCTTCCTAGACTCACTGCAGTTCAGTACACTGAAAGTCAATACTGATTCCAGGTCATGCCTATCTGGCCCAAACTCTCTTTCCTTTAGAAAAGGGAAACATAGTAGGTAACAAATTTATTCTCCACTTCAAATAAATGTTGTGAAGCAAACATTTTTATCACAAACTCTACTTTAAAAGCGAAAATGACAACTTGTGCACAGAAACGGGCCAGAGGCAAAATCTGCTTTCTTATCCAAACTAAATTGTTAGATCTGTCCATCTAATATCAATGTCTCAGTTTGTGCTGCTGTAACAAAGCATCCCAGAAAGACATTTCTCTCTCCCAGTTCTCAAATAGGGAAAGGAAGTTGCCTGTTTCTGCTTTCTTCTCAAAAGGGCAGTGATTCCCTGTCCGGTGCCCTTCCTGGCCAGCAGGAAATTAGATGCAAGACAACAAGGTTCCTTCTCAAGGCAGTTTACTCAGGATTGTAGCTTTCAGGTGGTGGCGACCCCACCTACCCCGGGGACCAGGCTTATATCTAAGCAAAGCCAATGAGCATATGCCACGTATCATCTCTCCATACGTCCACGTATGACAATTCCCTGCCCCTGCACAGCTGCATAGCCAAATGAGGACTTGTTTACCACAAGGAGCAATCTCAGCCAGCACCATCTTCAGGTGCGGCGCATATCGGCTCTCTACAATTCCCATCATGATAATCTCACATGCATGACCTCATATAAATCAAATTTTCTTCCAAGGACCCCATCTCCAACTACTATATGTATAAAAATTAGTACTAATAAATATTTATATTTAAATCCTTTAATGGAGTTAGATTATGTTAAAAAAAAAAAAAAGCAGTAGGTTCAAGATTGTAGCCAGTGGTGTGATGGCTTGCATATGCTCGTCCCAGGGAGTGGCACTATTAGAAAGTGTGGCCTTGTTGGAGGAAGTGTGTCACTGTGGGGGTGGGCTTGGAAACCTTCCTCCTAGCTGCCTGAGATGCCCAATCTGTTGCTGGCTTCCTTCAGATGAAGATGTAGAACTCTCAGCTCCTCCTGCACCATGCCTGCCTGGATGCTGCCATGCTCCCACCTTGATGATAATGGATTGAACCTCTGAACCTGCAAGCCAGCCCCAATTAAATGTTGTCCTTATAAGAATTGCCTTAATCAAGGTGTCTGTTCACAGTAGTAAAACCCTAACAAAGACAAGTGGTCACGTATGTTTTACAGACTATTTTCTTTGTCTGTGAGCTCTGGAAATAAAATGATTTCAGAGTGAAAAAAGTAAAAAAAAAAACTCTGAAATAAATATGCTATTGATATACCCCATGGTCTTTGAAAATGAGCATAGGAGAAGGAGAGGAGGAGCTAGGAGATGGGAGGGGGAGACATGGAGGTGGATGTTCACAGTCAAAGATAGTTGGGTATTGGGTTACACTTCTGATTGTATGGGCATCTTGTTATTGAGCATTACCAAGCTTATAAAGCCTTTGATTAACATAAAAAAAGTTACTAATAAAATAGCGACCAGCCAGGCAGTGGTGGCGCACGCCTTTAATCCCAGCACTTGGGAGGCAGAGACAGGCGGATTTCTGAGTTCGAGGCCAGCCTGGTCTACAGAGTGAGTTCCAGGACAGCCAGGGCTACACAGAGAAACCCTGTCTCGAAAAAAACAAACAAACAAACAAACAAATAGCGACCAACAAGAAGTTTCTTCCATTGCTTCTAGGCAGATCCAAGGACTCGGTCTCACCATCCCCACATGGGACATATTTAAAATTTCTAAAGTTGATTCCACCAGCCTTCGATGTGGACAGGCAGTGGGTGTCAAGCTTGGGAAGTGGCTGGCTGGCTGGCTGGCATGTCTAGACGCCTGTTAAGTTATCAGCCAGTTAAACTTATAAGCCAGTTTTGTTTATAATAAAGATATAAGTGGATTTTAAGGTTCCATTTTTTAAAAGTTACCCTTGTTTTTAAAAGGTATCTTTAAACAGATCTTTAATAGAATATTTAAGCTGTGATTGAATGAAATAAGAGCAAACTGACAGGCCTTCATGTGAGGTCTCAGTGGTGGCCTACCATAACAGCTTAGCCAGCGTGCCTAGGCAAGACACAGTGCCTGGGCATGTGTAGAGTGAGTGCCCCTGTGAGCCGTTAGGCAAGCAGAGTCTGGCCTTGGGGTCATGTCCCCGCAGCAGGGCAGTGGTACAGAGGTGGGCATGGGGTAGAGAGTCTGGCATTCCTGTGGCTATGGTCCCTACTGATCAGCCTTGGTCATTGGTGCTTTTAACTTTTTTTTTTCTGTCCAGACTTAAATTGTTTTGTCTTCAGAGTTTTGGAGGACCCCAGTCCCCACAATGCCAGGCTGCAGGGTAACTATCATCCCTTTCTTGTGAGTTACAGGGACTTAGACTGTCCTATGCAGAGGTGGAGGGCAGCTGTCTACAGGCTTCCTTAAGGGTCACATGCAGGTCTGGGGTGGGCGCTTGGCAGTCTTTGGGGTTCAGACCTCCGCAGGCTGGGTAGCTCAGTTTGCTTACAGACTGGAGACATTTTCTTGTGTGGTTTTCTGGGTTTTGTCTTTCTGTAGCTCTCATGCCTTTATAGTCACCTGGGAAATGCAAGCCCACTGTTAAAGCTTTGACCTGTTCATCATTGTCCCTGCTCCTGGCATAACACTTCCAGAAGCGCTCTCTCTCTCTCTCTCTCTCTCTCTCTCTCTCTCTCTCCCCTCTCTCTCTATATATATATATATATATATATATATATATATATATATCGTTTCTTTTCTTTTCTGTATGTGCATGCAAGTTTACCATAACTTTTCTTAAACTTTTTAGTGCCATTTCTAGTATACTCCTGTAAATGTCAGTTACTGAAAATGAGTCCATTGTAAGTAGTTTAGCTTGTTTTTTGCAATGCTGGCCTCAACATCACAGAATAAAAAACAGATTGTCTGGTGTCTCTGACAATCATGAACCTTTCTCCTAGGGTGTCGCGTCCGCCTTGACCATCAATTAAGACACAACATGGTCGGATCCTTCTCAGTCAGCTTTATTCCAGGAACGACTCTTGACTTATAGACTGGGAACTGGATGGGGATGAGGACCGGGACTAGGATGGGGACCCCAAGCAGCAGAAATGAGCTGCTTATATAACTGCCCAAGGCGGGCTGGGTGATGTGTTCTCTCAGGATAGGTTAAGCTGCCAATACCTCATTAGCATAAGCCCTCTCGGGAGGGGCGCGAGGCCGAACACACGCACAAAGGACTTGTTTACCAGTTTAGCTGAGCTGGCCACACTGGAAGCCAGCTGCTTACATTGTCAGGTGCTAGTCATACGACTTTGCAACTGTCCCAGGTGCTATCTTAAACACGGCTGCCTACACTAGGGTGTTTGTTTTGTTTTCATAATAAAAAGAAAGGGGAAAAAAAGAAATATCAAAACACCAGCCGACATGGTGGCACGCACACATCTTTAATCCCAGTATTCTAAGTTCAAAGTCAGCCTGCTCATCAAAGCAAATTCCAGGAGAGCAAGAGGTACACCAAGAAACACTGTCTTGAGAAAACAAAGAAAAGAAAAGGAATGGTGGGGGGAGGTGGAAGAAGAGGAGGAAAAGGAGAAAAAGGAAGAGGAGAAGGAAGAGAAAATAAAGTTTAGAAATAATGCACAGAGAAATATCATGAATGGGAAGACTGAGGGAACCACAGGACAAAGTAGAACCAGCTGAAACCAGCTGGGCACACTCAATACACAGAAAATAATCACTGCTAAATTTCTTTGAAAAGATTAATGAGCTACACAGCTGACTGGCTGAAGTAGGCCACAGGGTGGGTCTGTGTAAGCTATGGCCTGGCCCTACCTTCCAGCTGCTGCAGGGGCCACCAAAGTTCCCACACACACACTCACAGTGGACATGCCCTCTCCACCATGAGTAACAGAAGCATCTGAAATCATAAACCAAAATAAGCCTTTCCTCTCATAAGTCAGTCAGTGCACTGTTGGGTCACAGGCACAGCGAGGACTGATGTACACTCGCTGACGGCAAGGAGCACTAAAACCTGGAATGGCACAGAGATGGGAAAAGACAGACAGGGACTCACAGGGACATCTAACAGGCCTGTAAACAGCATCAGAGTTCCAAATTAAAATCAAGTGAGGGGCTGGAAGGTAGCTTAGCAGTAGAGGGCAACTGCCTAGCTGGTTCTGGGTTTATCCCTAGGACCAAATGAACCTGTTGTTTGTTTACTGGCCTCCAACACAGATGGTGCCGGTGAAAAGGTTTTCCTAACAGGCATTCATTTTCCATCAGTCTGTAACTGACACACTCTCTGTGAAGACGACTTCTCTGTGAAGGACTTTATCATGGAAGCCCCACTCCTGAGACTCAATTTTACAGAGATATGTATGCGAAGATCATCTATATCTTATCAAATTTAAGACAACTTATTTTATGAAGAAAAAAAAAAAAAACAAGAAAATGAGCATAATACAAACCCCAAAGAAGTAGGGAGCAAAACAAAAAATAAAGATCAACATAAAAATTAATAAAATAGAGACTAGAAATAATATATATGCTCAATCAAATAAAAAGCTGGCTCTTAAGAGAAAAAAGATTGGGAAACCCCTAGCCAAATTAAGTCCCCCCCCAAAAAAAAGATCTGAATTAATAAAATTACAGAAGAAATGGGTGTTGTTAAAACAACAGACTCCAATGAAACCTAGACACTCGTTGGAAAATATTTGGAAAATTTCTATTCCAAAAATCTAGACTAGATAAAATGGATAAATTCCTAAACACCTATGACATACCAAAACTAAATCAAGATGATTTAAACAACTTAAACATGCCTAAAATAAAAAAACAGGGTTAAAGTACCAAGAAAGGTTCTCTAAACAAAGTAAAGATTTACTAGACAGATTCACTGCAAGATTCTTTCAAACCATTAAAAAGCCAACACCAATACTTCTCAACCTGTTCCATAAAATACAAAGTCAATGAATACTATATAACTCATTCTGCAAAACCACACTGCATAGAGACACACACACACACAAAGAAAAGTATAGGCTAATTTTCCTGATGAACATAGATGCAAAGATTCTAAATACATGTTTCATAATCTGTATTCCAGAATACATTAAGAAGATCATACACCATAGTGAACTGTTTTCATTCCAGGAATACAAGTTCGATTTAACACAAGCAAAATAAGAAATGTAATATAATACAAAAACAGAATTAATGGTAGGAACTAAGTGATAATCTCATGTAATGTGCCAAAGATCTTCAAGAAAATTTGACATCTATTTCTTCATGATAAAAGCCCTAAAAACAATCAAGGAATGGAGGGAATATACCTCAAAATAATGAGGGCAAAGGTATGTGATTAACCTGTAGCCAATATTATACTAAATGGAACAAAACTGTGATCATTGTTATATTATACTCATTTTTGTTTGTATTATACTTATTTTCTAAGCCTTTGGAGTACATCAATAGGGTATTGAGAGTTCTTTACTTTTTTGCACTATGAAATCATTTTATTTCCAAAACTGATAAACATTTTTATCAAACTAATAGGATACAAATCAACCTGCACCAGGCAAAAATAAATTTGGCCAGAAAGAAATAATGGGGGAAATGCCATTCACAATAGCTTAAAAAATAAATATTTGCTAGGTGGTGGTGGCACAAGCCTTTAATCCTAGCACTTGTGAGGTAGAAGCAGGTGGATCTCTAAGTTTGAGGCCAGTCTGATCTTCATAACAAGTTTCAGGACAGCCAGGACAACATAGGGAAATCTTGTCTTGAAAAACCAAAGATACATACATATATACATACATACATACATACATACATACAAATAGACACCTAGTAATATGTTGGGAGCCGACTCCTAACAGAAAGCGGCTATCATCTTTGCAGCCATCTCAGGCCATATACCCTGACAAGAGACTTGTTTTCAACAGCCCACAACAGCTGAGCACACTCTGATAAACATCTTGTTTTTCTCACATATCTTGTTTTGCTGCTTAGTGCCCCCAGCTGCAAGGTGCACGTGGTATCCACGGCTACAAGGCGCACATGGTAAAGTGTCTTCAGCTTGTTCCCCTGCTTGTCCACCAGGGCAAGGCATGTGGAAAAGCATATAAATACCCAAGATTTCCTTTCAATAAAAGGGAGGAGACTTGATCAGACCCTCTGTCTTGTCTCCATTCTTCGTGTCTCTTGCCCCTCCATCCCCACTCTCTCTCTTGCTAGACCCTGACCCGCGGACCAGAGCAGCAGAACCGGCCAGAACAGTAATAAACTTAGCCAAAGAGATAAAAGACCTGTATAGTGAAAACATTAACATAATGAAAAAATAAACTTATGAAGACACTAGAAGATAAGACCGCCCATACTCATGGATTGACAGAATTCATGTTGTGGAAATGGCTATATTACTTAAAGCAAAATACAAATTCGATATAATCTCTATCAAAATGTCAGTGAAATGTCACTTTAAGGAATGAATGAAAACAATTCATATGGGAGCAAAGAAAGAACCTGCGGAATCCTGAGTACAATGAGTGATGCTGAAGGTACCATCATACCTGATCTCAAATTATATCACAGAGGGAGATGCATCTGTGGCTAAAAGTACTTGAAGTGCAAACTCAGCAACCTGAGTTTGGATCCCTGGAACCCAGATAAAAGCTAAACACAGCCTGTCCTCTGGTCTCCACACTGGAGAAGAAAGAACCCAATGATGATGAATATCTAGAATATAGAAAGCCACAATATTAAGCAGCAAAAAGAAATCATCCAATCATTATAAGCACTGATGAACTGAATAGAGAGCTCTCAAAAGAAAAATGCAAATGGCCAATAAATACTTGAAAAATCTCATCCTCATTAGTCATCATAAAAACGCAATTTAAAACTACTTTGAGATTCCTTCTCAGCCCAGATAGAAAGGCTGTCATCAAGAAAACTAAAAGAAAACTAATGAGAACTACTGGCAAGGATGTGGGATAAGAGGAATTCTTATACACTGTTGGTAGGAATATAAACTTGTGAAGCTACTATGGAAATTAGTGTGAAGGTTCCTCAAAAAAAAAAAAAAAAAAAAAAAAAACTAAAAATAGAACTACCACATGGCCCAGCTAGACCACTCTTGGGAATATGCCTAAAGGAGTCTAAGTCAACATATACCATAAAGATGCTTACTGCTTTATTCACAGCGCTAAGAAATGTAACCAGTCTATATTTCCATCAACAGATAAAATAAATACAAATAAAAATAAGTAAATACATAAAGTATGGCACATATACACATGGAATTTTATTCAGCCAGAATGAAAAGTGAAATCATGGCTTTTGCAAGAAAATGGATTGCCTTGGAAATCATTAACATCAATTATGCAAGTTAGAAAGACAGATATCATAGGTCTCCTCTCATATGTAGAACTTAGATTTAAAGTAATATCTAAGTGGTAGATATAGGAGACTATAGGCTATCTTAAATCAGGGAGAGAGTAATGGAATCCATGTGACATGAAAGCAGAAGTGTGAGCCATTTGAAAGGGATGGAAAGTGGTCAAAGAGAAGGAGGAAGCACTGGGGAGGCAGTTGGGAAGGGGGATGCATCACAACAAACCACAATGACTATTTGGGAAGAGGAAGAAGGAGACAAGGAGGTAGTGTCTGTGTGTAAGAGAAGTGACTATAACCCAAACACATATATACATGTAAAAATGTCACAATAAAACCCATTAATTTCAACTGAGGTGGGGGTGGCACATGCCTTTAATCTCAGCATTTGAGAGGCAGAGGCAAGCAGATCTCTCTGAGTTCAAAGCCAGCTTGTCTACAGAGGGAGTTTCAGAACAGCATGGATACATACAGAGAAATCCTGTCTTGAAAAACAAAACAAACAAAATACCTATTAATTTGATTTGTTGCTGTTTGTTTTATTAACAGGTGTAGGCAGCCGTGTTTACAGTTGCAAAGTCGTATGACTAGCACCTGACAATGTAAGCAGCTGGCTTCCAGAGTGGCCAGCTCAGCTAAACTGGTAAACAAGTCCTTTGTGCATGTGTCAGCCTCGTGCCCCTCCCAAGCGGGCTTATGCTAATGAGGTATTGGCAGCTGAACCTATCCTGAGAGAACACATCACCCAGCCCGCCTTGGGCAGATATATAAGCAGCTCATTTCTGCTGCTTGAGAGCCCAGCCCAGCCTATCCCCTTCCTGGTCCAGGTCCTCAGCCATACGTCCCCATCCTAGGCCCCCGTCTAGTTCCGCGTCCCTAAGCCAAGAGTCGTTCCTGGAATAAAGCTGACTGAGAAGGATCCGACCGTGCCGTGTCTTACTTGCTGACCAAGGCGGACGCGACAAACAGGGTCTTACTATATAGCCCTAGCTATCCCGGACCTCACTATGAAGACCAAGGTGGCCTTGAACTCAATAAGATCTGCCCACCTCTACCTACCTCTGCCTCTCAAATGCTGGAATTAAGGGTGGGTACCACCACTGCTGGCCATATAGTTCATTGTTTTGTATAATTGATATATGCTAATAAAAATGCCAAAAGGTAGACCAATGAGATGGATTAGCAGGTAAAGGTGCCTGCTAACAAGTCTGATGACCTGAGTGCAATTCTAGGGCCCCATATTGAAGAAAGATAGAATTAACTTTGGAACATTTTCTACTGGCCTCTACATACATGCCATAGTACATGTAGAAACATGTTCAAGAAACACACATGCGGCCGGGCAGTGGTGGCACACGCCTTTAATCCCGGCACTTGGGAGGCAGAGGCAGGCAGATTTCTGAGTTCAAGGCCAGCCTTGTCTACAGAGTGAGTTTCAGGACAGCCCCAGCTACACAGATAAACCCTGTCTCAAAAAACCAAACAAAAAACCACACATGCAAACCAAATAAATTAAGTGACTTTCTAATGCCAAAATCAGGGATGGATAGTTGGTCCAGCAGTTAAGAGCATAGTTTCCAGCACCCATCTATCATCACTCTCACAACCAACTGTAACTCCAGCTCTAAGGGACCCATTGCCCTCTTCTGATCTCTATGGACAGCTGTACATATAATCACATACACTCCATAAAGACACACATGCATATGCATAATTCTTATCTTAAAACTTTTATTTAGAAAACTTTCTGCAAATAGAAGTTTTGATTGTATGTATGCTTGTGTACCACATGCATGCCTGCTGCCCAGGGAAGCCATAAAGCATGTTGGATTCCCTGAACTGAAGTGATACAATTGGGAGCCAGCATGTGGATCCTGGGAATCAAACCCAGGTCCTCTGGAAGAGAAGCCAGTACTCTTAACTGCTGAGTCATGTCTCCAGCCACACCTAACACAGTACCTATGAAACAAATATAAATCTTTTGTAAAAGGTCAAAAGAAAACCTAAGCCAATGTGGAATCTCAAAGAAGGCACAGTCAACAGAACCATACTGTGCTGAAACATCATAGAAAAACCACCTGCCAAACAACTTTCATAGTAAGGTAGAAACTGCTGCCTGCCTTTGGGATTTTTACTAAAGTTTGGGGAATGAAAACCAAAGTGTAGCATTGACTGGTGATGGGGCAATAGGGTGGTGTTGACAAATGCAAGACACGGGACCAAAAAACAAAATGTTTAAGAAGGAACTTGCCCAGCTTTACTGTATTGAATAAGTTATCCAGTAGCATAAGAGAGGGAGCTATGCAAGGAAAACAGGTAATGAAATATCCTAAAATTATCAAGGAAAGTCATTGGGGTGCAGACCAATAATCCTGGCACAGGGGAGGATCAGTAGTGAGTTCAAGGCCAACCTGAGCTATATAGCAAGACCCTGTCTTGACAAATAGGACAGACAGATAAACAAAGATAAAAACCCAGAGAAAATAGAATAGAAATTCCTGGCATCTAGAAGATTAGGTGTTTAAAAGGAAAACTGAGGGAGTTCTGTCACTCATGTTTGATTTGGGGAATTGAGCACTGAGTAAAAACTTTGATACATTAAGAGACTATGGGACAGTGAGCTGACTCATTAAGTACTCCCCAAAACATCCACTTTCTCCTATTACAGGTTTGGAAATTCTTGTCAAATCCTGTCTGTGGCATCACTATAGATCTCAGCACTCAGGAGATGGTAGCAGATGAATTAAAAGTTCAATATGGGCTCTACAGGGAGATGTCGCCTTTAAAAAGAATGGAAGATGGGAAGAAAGAAGGGAAAAGAAGGAGGGGGATTAAGGAAGGAAGGAAAGAGGGAAGGAGGAGGAAAGGAAGAAGAAAGAGGGGAAGGAGGGAAGAGGAGGGAAAAAGAGAAAAACCATCCATGCTAGATAGGTTTCAAATTCTAGTGCGACCTTTCAGTAATCTCAGAAAACTACGGACTCACTGCTGTTCCCAGGACAGTTGTACTGCCATGGCATACTTTAAAAGAGCAACACGCAACCTGCCAGACAAGTAAAAATATCTCTTCCACTACATTTTGGTCCAAGCAGGCCATGTGTAGGTCTCTAGCCCATGTCTATGACGTGGCATGTTAATCTCTTGCGTGGGAGGAGTTGGTGTGAGTGGCCCGGTGAGTTCAGGGCTTCAGGGTAAAGAGGGGAGGAAGAAGGGAGGCGCTAGGACCAGGACTGGACAAGGCACTGAGTTGACGGGTGAGCCCATTGCAGTCCACTACTTAGAGCAGGTTTGACCATGGCCGTGGACATTGATGACCCCAAGAATGGTTTCCGCCACTGCGAAGTGGTTCTGTTCATCAATGAAGAGGTGACAAGGAACGGAGGTGGCCCTGGCTTCTACCTGACCTTCCGTTCACGGCCTGGAAGGATATAGAAGATGGCCTGAAGTCTGTCGTTGTTGATACCCAAGTACCGCGTTCCTTCAAGAGGGCCTGTGCCTGGAGTGCTCTGGCCCTGGGAGTGAGGGTGGCTGTAAGGCAACGAGAAAAGCAGTTACGCCGTGTCCAGGAGCCCGCACGATCAGGTAGAAGAGCATGAGGCAGCCACCTGGACTTTGGCCACAGACCTGCAACGGCTGCGTGAGGAACGTGATGAAGTGGTCTCTGAGCTTCGCAGTGCAAAAGACAACCTGAAGCAAGTAATGTTAGAGCGCGATATGTTGCAAAGGAGGCTAGTTGAGTTCGAGCTGTCCCAGCAACTCCTCACCAAGTCACAAGATGCTGATTATCCAGGTACTCCGCCAAGGCCTCTAAGTCTCAAAGAAAATAGAGAGGCTCTTGACATGGGTTTGAAGAATGGGCGGTGTGCAGTGTGCCCGAAGAAAGCCCAGATGACATCCCTAACAGGTATGCCAAGATGCTCTAGTCCTTAAGCCAAGGCCCCAAAGCCCTCTCTATGTCAGTGTTCTCTATGTTGTTTCCAATGGCATCCCCTCCCCATCCAGAGTACTCTCAGAAGGGAAGGAAGAGTCTCTATCCACTAGTTCACTTGCTGCTGCGGGATCCCTGTGCCCAGGCCTGAGTAACCAAATCCATGGACAAAAACAAATCTAATATAACCAGGGGAGCTGGGAAGCCTTAACCCCAACAAGCTTCTCACTGAGTTTAGGGAGGGATAAAATCATTCTCGGGGCCCCTTGGCTGTTTTTCTTTTATTTGAATTTTATTTCATAGAATATTTGAAAACTCAAGTAAAAGCTTTTCTCTATCCTACTACCAAACAATAACCTCTGGGCTTCTTTGTTTGCTGTGCTAAAGGGATCTAACCCAAGGCCTCACAAATGCTACAAACAGTACTCCACCACCGAGCTATAGCCGTAATCTGCAATTAACACAGTAAATATAATTGTATTATGGATATCTTTCTCCAGATTCAATTATATATGTGCATATTGTGTATAATTTGCATTGGTTTTGAGAAGGATGAAATTCTACTGAATATGTCAATTTATCTTTAAAAGGAAAACATTTCCAGCTGTAGGTACATTTACAACTGGACAGATCGTTGATGGTTATGCATTTAGTTAGAACAGGAAAGAAGCTCACGTTATGGAACATTCTCTTTTCTTTTTCTGCACTCTCCTTAACGTGCTTCCTGCATAACACCAGATCTTCTGCAGGGAATAGCTATGCTTTTAAAATGTAAGATGCAGTGTGTTCTGGAGACATTGCTTTTTCTTTGAGAATGCTATTGCTTTACTGTAGTGATTCTTTCATTTGTTTTTATAACATTCACCGGCGCTATTCTTTGTGTCTCCAAGTTCTAGATACTTTCCGTGGGGCTGAAGAATTCCCAGCTTCCGATGTGTGAATCTTCGTGAAATGACTTTCAAAAACCAATCTCCGCCTCAGTAAAATCTCAGCTAGTTGCTGCTACTAAAAAAAAAAAAAAAAAAAAAAAAAAAAAAAAAAAAAAAAAAAGTGAAGGAATTGGGGAGATGTTGGGTATATATTTTAGGGGAGAAAAGCATACAGATTTTGTTATAACTTAATCCATTGACATTGCAGAGTTCAAAGGGTTTTCACAGGCCAATGTAAAATGTTAGAGAACATCACAAGGTCATTGAATTGCATTCATTAGTCCACTGAATGGTTACTGAAAAATTGACATATGATAGGAACTACAACTATGTTATCCAGTATGTGCATTATAATCTCTTTTGTAAGGTTGGTTAGATAAAACAGGGGACATAATTGCAGACACAGCATGGTTCATGGTGTCCTTTGTCCTGCATGAAATGCAACCTTTGGACAAACTCACTTGAAAAAAGAAATCAAGATACATTTCTGTAATTTGGGGGTAGCAACATTTAGAGACTTTACATGGGGAACACTAAAGAACAAAATAGACTTGCTAAAATTTCATGTCTCCCTTTTTGAAGGGATTAACTTGATAACTGAACATTTAGAGGGCTATAGTATTGATAGTAAATTTGATACATTTCATGTAATTCATAAAACAAATAGTTATTGATTGCTTGGGTTTGCTAAGAGTTGGAACTATATGCTCTATTAACTGATATACATCGTAATCCTTCTTGGTTAGGTTAGCTAGGTGACAAGAATTAGCATAATTTGGAATACAAATTAGGTCAGAAGTGTTTTCTCTGTCTTGCGTATAGTGTGGTTCTTAGTAAATCAACAGAAAGAATATCTGGATCCATTTTTGCAATCAGTATTAGGGCAGCATGAAAGAGATCTTCATTGACCGATTTGAGTGATCAAACTGTCTGTCATCTTAGTCGCAAGTTAGACAGATATGGCAGCGGCAAAGACAAGGAAGCTGGTCTTGTAAAAATGAAAACCAGGATTTTCTGATCCTCTGACCTTTTCATCTCTTGAAGGTCATAGGTGTTTTCCTGGGTTCCCACCAGCCCAGCAGAGAAAAATCACTGGGTTGTCTTGAAGAAAGTAGTTAGAGGAGTGTTGGCTCTTCACAACCCTGAACTGCCCCTATCCCAAGCCCCTCTCCTGTCAGAAATACATGAAAAGCATCAGGGTCACTACGGCACTCCACACTGATGGTGCTTCCTTGTGGGGATTAATTAAGTTTTAAATAGAACTGATGTGCGGGGAGCAGGCTTGTGGACTCCTCTTCCAGTAGGTGTGGAGTTTCCAGGATTTCTATTCCCCTTAACCAGCGGCTGCAAGGCATGGAGGAGCCAGGGTGGAACTGGGTTAAATCCAACTTCAGTTTGAACCACAAGTGTTCGTGAGTTCCTGGAAGGATCCTGCCCAGCTAACCAGGAGCCACTTTTGTCAGAGTATTTCTGTTAATTAGTAAAAGAGAGTAGAGTTGCCTGGTATGTGTTCTGGGTAGTTTGTATTTCAGAGATTTGTTTAGATGTGGCAGCTCTGATCCTCACTTTCCTTCCATCCCTACTAGGTAAAGTTCAGTCTCATTTCCTACTGGAATACTGCTCCTCTTGTAATGATTACCAAGGATTGGAGGCACTTCTGTGGGGCCTTCCATCCATTGTTTTCCCAGGTACCTTCATTATCTGCTACTGCATGGGCCCTTGAAAGTGGGCATATCTGTTCCTGAGCTAGGAGAGTGAAGTGAGTATTTCTGCCCTGATATCTGGGGGTCTAAGATCCTTTTATAGGATCATTTTCCTGAGGCTCTCTATGTGTGATGGTTTGTATATGCTCGGCCCAGGGAGTGGCATGCTTAGAAGGTGTAGCCCTGTTGAAGTAGATGTGTCTCTGTGGGTGTGGGCTTTAAGACCCACATCCTAGCTGCCTGAAAGTCAGTATTCTGCTAGCAGCCTTCAGAAGAAGATGTAGAACTCTCAGCTCCTCCTGAACTGTGCCTGCCATGCTCCTACCTTGATGATAATGGACTGAACTTCTGAACCTGTAAGCTAGCTCTAATGAAATGTTGACCTTATAAGAGTTGCCTTGGTCACTGTGTCTCTTCTCAGCAGTAAAACCTTAACTAAGACAGAACTTGGTACCAGGGACTGGAGTATTGCTGTGATAGACCTGACCATGCTTTTGTTTGGAAGAATGTGAATTTGGGGACTTTGGATTTGGAAAGCAGTGGAATGTTTTAAATGGGGCTTAATGAGCCATCCTCATAGGAATATGGAAGACTGTGTTACTGAGAGTGATTTGAACTGTGTGGACCTGGCCCAAGAGGTTTCAGTGAGAGGAACTTCAATATGTGGCCTAGATCGACTGTTTTTGTGATATTTTTGGTGAAGAATGTGGCTACTTCTTGCCCTTGTCTGAAGAGTCGGCCTGCCACTAAGATGAAGAGACTCAGATTAATTGCACTGACAAAGGAAGTCTCAGAAACACCCATCATAGACTTTGTTCTCTGGTTAAGTCTCATGAAGAGCACTTTAAACAAGCATAGCAAGCTGAGAAAGAAAATATAAAATATATGGTTCAAGTATTAAAGGGGACCAGGAAGTGAAATGAGTTAAATCCTGTGTATCAAGGAATTAAATTAATTAAGGGAGTAGTGACTTGGGGCAAGATCCCACCCAGCTAATTTAGGTCCAGATGATGGTATATACCTTTAACCCAGGAGGCAAAGACAAACAGCTCTCTGAGTTCAAGGCAGCTTGAAACAGCAAGTTCTAGTGAAAAAACTTAAATCCAGGCTTGGTAGACCACCTTTCAATTCAGTGCTTAGGGACAGATGAAGATCTCTGAGTTCAAAGTCAGTCTACAGAGCAAGTTCCAGGACAGCCAAGCTTAGGCAGGGAAGGAGTTGAAAAACAGAAAGCTGGTGATAATGTAATAGAACAAGGGGGACATGTTCCAGCTCCAGCAAGCAGCAGAACATGGCAGCCTTGCCCACATGGCTCTGGCTTTAGAGTCCAGAATAGAAGGGACTACTGGGAAAATTGATGCTGGTTAGCTGGAGCTAAGAAATTAGTGGTGATTACTGAGGTGAATGAAATCTTCTGGAAAGTGTTTTCTGAGAGCACAAAGAGGATATGTTCCAGAGATAGCCAAGGTTGTACCTAGTGCTGCAGCTGTACTTGGTAATGTGCAAGAGTCACCCAGGTGGTACTGGTTTTGAAGGCATGAGGGGGTCATGAAGAGCAGTTGAGGCTTGGTACTGAGAGAGGCCATGAAAGGCAATTAGTGAAGGTGCAGCCTCAGTTAGATTGATGGCCCAGGACTGAAGGGGTCATGCAAAGGAGTTGAGGCTTGGCACCATGAAGAGAGCCTATGAGAGGCTATTGGTGAAGTCTAGTTGCAGCAGAAGACCCCGGTATATTGGAGATGCCAGTACCATGGGATAATCACCAAGCACAGCAGCAGCAGTGGAGTGGATCAACCTGAGCTTAGAGTGTTACAGAGGGCAGGGCTGGAGAAGTGATGCAAGCCCTTTGGAGGAGCTCAGAAGATCATGTGTGGATCCCAGACATTGAAATAAGAGGCTGTAATATTGAAGTTGCCTTGGGGATCCCAAGATGTTAAAGTGGGATACCTACTGAGGAAAGCTACTAACAGCAAGTAGAACCAGCCCAGAATAAAGAAGCTTGAGGCAGTCAACAAAGATGAAATAGGTGTTGGAGATATGAAGACGCTTTGACATTAGACACACAGATGAAGAGAATGGAGTTTGCTCAGCTGGTTTCTTGTCTTGCTTTGGGGACTAAGCTAAGTGTTTGGATGAATCTCAGAAGAGACTTTGAACTTTGGATTTTTAATATTGTTGAGACTGCTATAGACTATGGGGACTTTTGAAGTTGGACTAAATGTATTTTTATTATGCTATGTTTAGGCATGGCCCACATAGATTCATATGTTTGAACAAGCCTATGGGCCAGGGAGTTGAATGTGATGGTTTGTATATGCTCAGCCCAGGGAGTGACACTATTTGAAGGTGTGGCCCTGTAGAAGTAGGTGTATCACTGTGGGTGTGGGCTTTAAGACCCTCATCCTAGCTTTCTGGAAGCCAGTATTCTGCTAGCAGCCTTCAGATGACTATGTAGAACTTTTGACTTCTGCACAATACCTGCCTGGATGCTGCCATGTTCCCACCTTGATGATAATGGACTGAACCTCTGAACCTGTAAGCCAGCCCCAATTAAATGTTGTCCTTATAAGAGTTACCTTGGTCATGGTGTCTGTTTACAGCAGTAAAACTCTAACTAAGACAGTGTCAATACAGGTATGGGCTTTAAGACACTTGTCCTGGCTGCCTGGAAACCACTCTTCTCCTAACTGCCTTCAGAACAGGAGGTAGAACTCTCAGCTCCTCCAGCACCAAGTCTGCCTGGACACTTCCATGCTTCCTGCCATAATGGTAATGAACTGAACCTCTGAATCTGTAAGCAAGCCCCAATTACATGTTGTCCTTTATAAGAGTTGTTCTGGTCATGGTGTCTCTTCACAGTAGTAAAAGCCTAAGACAAGCAGCTTGCCCATCAACTAAGGCATTTTATATATATAAAAAACTTAATATATTTTTAAGGAAACATGTAATCAGGTTTTACAACATAAGCTATGTGCAAAATTTTGGCTTGATGTAAGAATCACATACTTGACAGGCCTAGTTGATATTACATAGTCCATATACTAGCCCATTGTGGTGATTCTCCGAGTAACTCACCTGCCTAAGCCATCAACCTACTCCCTGGTCTCACTGTACTCAATAAGCATGTACACTACCACCCCATCCCAGGGATAGCCCAAGATCCTATACTGTCCATGTCATACTAATTCTCCCAGGCCTATATTGGATCACAGAGCCTGCACTGCAGGAATGTCTGGTGAGTAGACTAGACCCTTGTACTCACAGCACAGTCACATAATGCAGAGCCTAGTTTGCATGAAGCAACATGAGTTCCATCCAATACTCATGAGGTATCAAGAACCAGCCCTACTATAAATCTTCACATTTAAGGTCAATTTGGAACAAGCTGCTAACCAACCAGCCAAGCCTCTTTAGTGACCCAGACAACTGCCATTCCACAGCAGTTCAGACTAGCTAGTCTTACAATCTCAGACAAGACAGTGAGTGACCCAAACACTCCTCAATCCCGCTTCTCCTTACCAAAGCCCATGGCCTATCCTAGGTCACAATGACCAAATACAGCTGGGTCTAGGAGTAAACCAGATCTTTGTCGCTCCCCCCCCCCCCGTGACATTCCCATACTACCAGGAAGAGCTCATGTTAAGCTGCCTGCTCATCAGCGTATATTTAATTACCAAGGCAGGACCCTCTGACCTCAGCCTAATAATCTGAGGGGTTTATGGCTTTAAGCAGCTTGGTCAGTGACCATGATTCTCTCCTCAAACCATCCCCAAACTCCTAGGCCTAGCTCTGTTCAAGCAGCTTTCCCATCAGATCAGCATAGGGCAGTGGTTCTCAGTCTGTGTGGTTCATGACCCTTAGTGGGTCAAACAACACTTCATGGGGGTCATATATCAGTTACCTTGCATATTAAATATTTACATTATGATTCAGAATTTGCAAAATACATTTATATATATATATATATATATATATATATATATATATTATATAACAGTTACAGTTATAAAGTAGCAATGAAAATATGGTTGAAGGGGTCACCAAGAACATGAAGAACTGTATTAAAGAATTCTAGCATTAGGAAAGTTGAGAACCACTAGCCTAGTGAGTGTCCATGATTCTAACATACCAGACACAGGCCATGATTAGAACACACAAAAGACTGAACAAAAAGGACAAACTCGAGATTGACCATTATCTCTATGTTTCTTAATATCCCCACTCTCACAGGTTTAACTTGGTCATATAAAATGAGCAATGGCACAGTCTGGTGAGTGAGCACTTTCCTGAGACTTTAGGACTATTCCCCATCATAGTTGGCTTATAACATAGCTTGGTGAGAAAACCATAGCATGCCTGCTAGTTTTATCCTTATGATCACAGTCCAGCTATACTCAAGATACCTGGTAACCAGCTCAGTTCTAGGATTGATAAAACCTTTCATTCCCCACACCATCCTCCCACTCCCCGGCCTACCTTGGATCACACAGGTGCTCACAGCCCAGTCTGGTAAGTAATAGAATCTTCACTTATCTATCTGTCTGTCTGTCTACCCATCTATCTTGTATATGTACATGTGTGTAGCATATGTAATTTGCACACATGTGAGATATATATATATATATTATATATATATATATATATATATATATATCCCATAATTAACTTGTGACACACAGGAGTCCTTCACCAGGGTCTTCTATTAGGCATCACTTTGAAACTCAGAGTGACTTGGAAATGATCATATAATTGCAGGGAGAATTTGGTCACAAAAGCACTTCATAAAAGAAAGAATGAATGAAAAACAGAAGGAGGGAAATGGAATAATTGAGCTATAAAATACAATTTCTGTTTTCTCTTTTTCTTTCTTTCTTTCTTTTCTTTCTTTCTTTCTTTCTTTCTTTCTTTCTTTCTTTCTTTCTTTCTTTCTTTCTTCACTTTACATCCTGATCACTGGTTCCCCTCGTTCCAGTTTCTCCCTCACACAGTCTCTCCACCCATCCCCCTTCCCCTTCTGCTTGAGCAGTTAGGTGCCCCTGGGTATCTCCTCCCCCCCATCCTAGCACATTAAGTCTCTTCAGGGCTAAGTATATCCTCTCCCACTGAGGCCAGACAAGGCAGCCCAGTTAGAAGAATGGAATCCACAGACAAGCAACAGAGTCAGGGACAGCCCTTTCTCCAGTTGTTAAGTGACTCACAAGAAGACCGAGCTGTACATCTGTTACATATGTGCAGAGGGGTAGTGTGGAGGGCTAGTTCCAGCTGGTGTATACTCTTTGGTTGGTGGTTCAGTTTCTGAGAGCCCCAAGGGTCCAGGTTAGTTGACTCTATTGGTCTTCCTGTGGAGTTCTTATCCCCTCCAGGGCCCTTGGTCCTTTCCTCAACTCTTCTACCTGAGCTACCTCTAATGTTTGACTGTGAGTCTCTGCATCTGTTTCAGTCAGCTGCTAGGTGGAGCCTCTCAGAGGACAGTTGTACTAGGTTCCTGTCTGCAAGTATAACAGAGTATCATTAATAGTGTCAGGGATTGGTGCTTGCCCATGGGATGGGTCTCAAGATGGGTCAATTATTGGTTGATCATTCCCTCAGTCTCTGCTCCATCTTTGTCCATACATTTCTTGTAGACAGGATAAATTTTAGGTCACAAGTTTTGTGGGTAGGTTGGTGTCCCTATTGCTCCACTGGGGGTTCTACCTGATGACAGGAGGTGGCCATTTCAGGATCCATATCCCCACTGCTAGGTCTCAGCTAAAGTCACTCCCATAACTGGGAGCCTCCCCAATCCCAGTCTCTGTCATGTCCTAGAGATGTACCCCCTACC